>CATIWR010082785.1:0-27988 GCA_949677035.1 Omphalea diandra
TATATATATATATTAAAAGAATTAAGAATTGACTTATTGTATTGAATCAATTGAATTGACTAAATCAAAAGCGAATTAATTCACTAATTTAATCATTGATTCAATTTTAAAAACATGACTTAATAGACTTAAAAAACATGATCCTTTATGCAAATTTTTAATTGTATTTTAAGTTTTAAATCAGTTAATTACACTTTAATTTAATGAATTGATTTTAATTACATATCAAGTTAAAATCAAAATTTAATAAAAAATATATTTAGATTAAATTGACTCTTATATTCTTGTAATTAGTTCAACCA
This sequence comes from Omphalea diandra, assembly GCA_949677035.1. NCBI lineage: Eukaryota > Viridiplantae > Streptophyta > Magnoliopsida > Malpighiales > Euphorbiaceae > Omphalea > Omphalea diandra. The sequence continues at coordinate 303 of CATIWR010082785.1, forward strand.
AACTCAAAATTAAATTCAGAGCTTAATTAATATGATATTTTTATTTTTTATTCAATTTAATCTCATTTTTACTTCATTAAATTTATCATATACTTTATGCGATAAATTTTAATTTTATATTTAAATTTAAAAAATTGAAAATTTTAAAATTTAAATTTATAATTCATAAAAATCTCCTAATCTCTCTTTTTTTTTAAAAAAAATTCCTGTCAATTTCCTTAAGTAATTAATTTTTATATTTTAATAATAAACTATTAAAGTCATTTAAAATAAAAACTTCTTAGAAAGATTTAAAAATTTAATTACATTAGCTCAATTAAGATGATACTTTTATTTTTTATTTAATATAATATCATTTTTGCTTAATTAAATTTACTATGTATTTTATATGATGAATTTTAATTTTATATTTAAATTTTAAAAATTAAAAATTTTAAAAAATTTTAAATTTTAAATTTATAAAATCTCTTAATCTCTTATTTTTTTTAAAAAAAATCTCTCAATCTCTCCTTTAAAAAATTAATTTTACATTTTCAATAATAAATTATTTAAACCATTTAAAATAAAATTTTTTAAGAAATATTTAAAAAATTAATTATATGAAATGATACTTTTATTTTGTATTCAATTTATTCTATTTTTTGCTTAATTAAATTTATTATTTACTTTAAAACTCTTAATTTATTATTTAAACCTACAAATTTTTAAAATTTAACTTTATAATTCATAAAATCTCTCAATCTGTCATTAAAATTTTTTCTCTCAATATCTACTTAAAAATTAATTTTTATATTTCAAAATAATAAATTATTTAAACCATTTAAAATAAAAATGTCTAAAAAGTATTTTAAAAATCAATTACATGATCTTAATTAAGATGATATTTTTTATTCAATTTAATCTTTTTTATTGACTTAAATTATTATATATTTTATATGGTAATTTTATATTTAATTTTAAAAAGGTTAATTTTTTTTTAAAACGTAAATTTATAATTTGTAAAATCTCTCAATCTCTCATTTAAAAAAATATATCTCAATTTCTCCTTAAAAATTTAATTTATATATTTTAAATAATAAATTATTTAAACTAATTAAAATAAAAAAAAACTTTTAAGAAATATTTGAAAAATCAATTATATAATATGAACCTGAAAATTCCTAAAAAAAATCTATCCTTGAAAGAAACGTTAGTCATTTAATCTAATCCACAGTCATTCAATGTTAGTTGAGTAAACTCTACGGAAAGAAATGTTAATGATCCCTGCTATCAGGTTAACCTTGTTTGAAATCAACTTCTAAATTGTTGTTTTTTTTATTTCTGGAAAGAAATATGCCATGTATTTTCAAGTTTTATGAAGTATTTAGAGTCTATAGAGAGTAAATCATACTTCCAGTCCTTTCACTTGTCATATTAATTCGAGACTTTATCTAAATTATTCAATTCCACATTTCTGCTATAATCAAATATGTGCGAGTGTGTAATTGGATGCTCCATTGCTAGTCCTATACTGTCCTTGCTTCCTTAGAACATAATGTCTTAAGCTTTATATTACTAGTAATTATGTTTTTTCTGCCTCCAATTTCTTGGCAATTAGCAAGGAACTTGCTTTGCATGGTTTTGGTTACCCCTTTTGAGTTATGGGCTTCAGTTTGGTTAATTCTGTTTGCCTTCATGTTTCAACCATGGCAGAGACTAGATGGTAATTTGAAAAAGGGTTCTGATGGTTCAGTTCTATTGATTGATGAGGCTTGAAATGATTTTCAGTATGATAGTTAACCCTTCTCCGTTCTTTCTATTTTTTTCTCTTATATTACTGGCACATACACATACAAATACAATTGCTTATTTATCACATGCTTGACCAATTAACTTTATTATGATTTTTAGTTTTTATTCTTGCAAATGATATACACCTGACTTTAGCCGATATTGGGTTGCCCATTCTTCTGAGCAATGCTTTCAGAATGGTCTTGAACATGAAAATGTTGATAAGGTGTGTTATCAGGTTTAAGTTTGCCTTTTTATCTCTCTTGTTTATTAACTAATCCATGCATTCATCCATATCAGCATTGGTAAAAACCTACATCTGTCATGCTTGTGGAAATAAACGTTAATGCAAAAATGCCTTTGGGAAAATGCAAACGTTGGTTGATCATCATTTTACAGGGATTTTCTTGCAAAATTTCAGCAAATTGATTAATAGTCTTGCTTGAATTGAAAATTTGAATACCCATGTTTAAAAGTTTTGTTGATTCCTTTATTTAGTTATTCTGGTTAGGGTTGTATACTTATTTGAATAACTTCATCATTTCACAAAGTTTGGAAGATGAAATTGTTAGTGAAACAGTCCTAAAATTTGGAACTTTATAGTCATGGCATAGTTTGTCATACGGTCGATTTCAGGTAAGATTTGTATGCTTTATGTCAATTCTTTTGTCTAACTGCTCTTGTACTTTACGGTTTATGATTTGCTTCTCTCATTTGCAGATAGAGCTCTGTCTTAATCCGGATTTGATCAAAAAATGGAGAAGGATGAGCAGGAGGGAGGCTAAGAAGGCACTGAAACGTGGAGACCTTTTTGAACCTTCAACTTCACTTGAAGTGAAGCTTTGAAAACTCTTATTGCAGAGTTTCTGGATGGAAAGTGTCTTCCTAAACTGTCAGACAGTTGCCATCCATTCTTTTACTTTTCTCGCCATAAACATGCTATTTTTTCTTCAGGTGCTTGATTTTCAAGCTTTTCCCTAAAAAAATTCTGTTAATGAAGATGCACTTGATACTGTTTCTGAGTAGCCGATGTTGCCGCAGTCCTGTACTATCAGAGGTTCATGGAATTTCTTATTGATCAATTGAGTCAACTGCCAACAAGAATTTTTGTGAATGTGTGTTTTATACGCGCTGAAGAACTTGGTGAAAATGGATAATAAATTGCAAGTCTATTCCAATTAAGTTTCTTAGGACTAATGTTTTTAAAACCAGGTGATCGAACAGGTTTTGTAAATGATTCTCAGGTCGACGGATTCGACCGATCCAAGTGGTCCGGTTCACAGGCCTGATTTACTGTATGTTTCAGATTTTATATTTCATGAGAAAAATAGCGGAAAATTAAAAAAATGATTAAAAAACTAGAAAATTCAGAAAAAATAATAAAATGATAAAAAAATAAAAGTATTACTCACCATCAAATATTAATTTTTAACACATAATTCATATAACAATATAAATATCAAACAAAACAATTTAAGCATTTGCAGAGAGAAATTCTCAGTAGATAGGGCTCCATGAACATTTTTCTGAGTGAAGTAGAAATAAGATGAAAATGAATGAAAATAGGAAAATGAAGTGCTTAAGAGTATTTAACATTGGAAAAATTCTAACTCAAGCAAATTATGATAGATCAAGGAAACAAATGATAATAAAAAAAATCAAATCCAATAGCAATGTGAAAAAAAAATCTGTGTCTAACTAATTCATAGCAACCATCGCATGGACAACAACTAGAAAAAATTTATGTTTTACGATCTTCACAATTTACCAAATTGTCAACAGAAGAATAACATGCACTCAACCAAACAGAACCCTGACAGCAGTAAATCCATATTTTTAACTCCATTTTGAGTATCTTGGTGACTACAACCCATCAAAGATTGAAGAAAACTAGCAAAACACAATCCATCAGAGATAGAGTTCCACAAGAGCCAAGAGCCAAAGCAAAATAAAAAAGAAAATTACAGTGAATGTGAATAAACCTATTAAAAGAAGAGTAATTTCGGTTGCAAGCTCCGTCCCTTCACTAATATACCTCTCTTTGGCCGGACGTGATAAAGAAGAGATGGTGCCGCTGATAGTTTCGGTGAGCAGGAGTTGATTTGCGTTTGTTGTTAGTATATAGAATAGGGCAAAAGTTTTGATTTAGGGCTGGTGTTGTTGGTGGATCAGAGAACATGACAATGGTTCTGTTTGTCGAATATAAGAGAGAAAACAGCAGTTTATTTCAAAACCAAATGGCATCGTCTGGTAAAGACCGATTCTATCCAGTCCGAGTTCCTTCCAATTCACCCGGGTCTGGCGGGTTCGCTCCGGTTTAACATGTGCCCGAATTTTGTGGTGGTTTAAATTGGACAAACGGCCGGTTTCTGATTTTACAAGTCCGATATAGTGGTCGGTCTGATTTTCAAAACCATGGTTAGGACCATGTAATGCAAGACACGTTTTTTTTTTCAATGCAATAAATGTTTTAATTGCTCATTTCCTTTACTCTTCTTTATCTTCAAGGTAATGATTACTTAGTGAAGGCTAAAATAACTTGGGTTTGTATATAATATTCCAGTAAAAGTTTCAAATACTAATAATATATATAAATAAATGAATAAACTAATCATAAATAATAATAATAATAATAATAATAATATACAAATAAACAAATGGTAAATACAATAATAATATGATAAATTATTTAATTATTTAGTTATGATAAATTATTTAATTATTTAGTTACCATATATATAGAGACCACAAATTGTGGTCTTATGAATTCTCAGATTTCGCTCGAACTACTAGAATCTTGTTTGTGACTTCTATTTTTATTGATCATTGGATGATCAAGAGAACAAGGATCATATATCAGTAATGATCCCTAATTGTGGAGCGTGACTTCCTTAAGGCCCTACGTGAATAGACGTCCATTTTTCAAAGTTATGGTCCACGAGGGACCAAGTTGAGATAATATATTGGTACTATTCTTAGGTGAAATGTGGAGTCATCAACTGACTTTGGTTGAAATAAGAATCCAAAGAAGGCAAAATCTGAACCTAACCTTTCACCATCAGAGATTGAGTTCAAAAATTAGATATGCCCTGAGAAAGAGTTTAAGCACCCCAAGCTGCTTGAATATTGGGATCTAGCTTTCAAGTTTCTTTGGTTCACTTTTAATATTTCAACCAAGTTATTAATTAGTCTAATTAACACCCCTAAACATACATCTAAGCATAGTTCATTTAGGAAAATCAAACTATCAACTCAAAAGGGTAGGCAATCATGCATCATGGCAAAAGGGATAAGCATGCATTATTATCCGTTCATCCATATTCAAGCATCAAAGAGGGAGTGGAGGTTATGCATTCATGATAAAAAGGGAGATATGCATTCATTCATTATTCATGACCACATAGTGTGACCATTGAGAGCGACTTATGGTCTTGTTGAAACATAACATCTACACATAAAATAAAAGGTGAAGTTAGTAATCAAAAGATGGAAATAAGAGACGTGACAAGTGAAAGAAAGGACCAAAGGAATAACATTACCGTATCTCCATAGTTAAGGTCCTAAATATGTGTCTAATGTCCTTGGTAACATATCCCAACATCATAAATCAACATGCAAAACAAAATGAAAAATGCATTAATCATAAGCAATCAAAAGGATGAACATGCAATGCAAAAGCACACACTTAGAGGATATTAAATGGCCTAAGGTAAAGGTTCACCCTCCCACAAATGAGATCCTAGGGTTAATGAACCCTTCCTCATATAGCTCATAAGAAATTGAAACATCCATAGCATAACTAACCATTGCAGAAAGTTAGAATGCCAAACCAAAAAGGGGGATTGAAGAACTAAAACATTATTCACATGGTTAGTACATAAACTCATAATATGAGATGAGCTCTCAAGGTCTATAGAACCTTAAGTTTCCTCACTTGATCATGGCCCTAAGATGATTATAATAGAATATAACACTTTTCCTTGGAATCAAATGACAGAACTCAAAAGCCTTTTCAGTATGGTAAGCAACAAAATTCATTTAAAACATAACCAAAACTCCATTTTTGAAGTGAACAAGAGTCTTAGGTCATTAAATATCATTCTATTTTGTTATTAGAGTCATAAAACATCATAAAGAATTGCTTCAAAAAGAAAGAAAACTGAAAGAGGAGAAGAAAAGAAACTTTGTAGAAAACTATCTACTAAGCAAACTGGGTTGTACAACCCCTGCTTTCTGGATTTTAGAAAACAAAAGGAAAAAGAAAAGGGAAGAAGAAAAGGGAGTTAGGGGAGTCCTAGATGCTTTCTGGTGAAATCCTTGCGCTCAAAGACACACGATAGGTCTAGTATCCTTCAAAATGCTTAAGGAATGCACAAAATTGAAAAGATTAAGTCTAGTTATATCTTAGAGTAAGTTAGGGTTTAAGGTTTTTATATTTGAGGGATGTTTGAGAGAGGATTTTGGTAGAGTAATCTTAAGGTTGTCTAAGCCTCTTCTCCCTCTTTAAATGATGGGGCATTTATAGATAATGGATGGTTGTACAGGGCTAAAAATAGTTCTATTTGCACCATAGGCATGTCCAATCACAGAAAGGGAGGTGAATCTCTTAGAATTAGAGTTTGCATGTGAGCTACACAACCAAGGATGGATTGTACATCCCTCTATCAGGGTTGTGCAGCCTTAGGGTTTAAGGGGGAACTAGTTATAGAAAGATCTCAGGTCTAAAGTTTTAAGGTGGGTTATACAGCCTTATACATGACTGTATAGCCTAGTTTATGGGTTGTACAACCCTACTTAATGGGATGTACAACCCACCAACTGGCAGGTAGTTTTGGGTTTGGTCTTGAGCTTGGCTTCAGGCTTGGTTTTGGGCTTTTCCAAGGTTTTCTAAAACATCTCATCTTTTTCTTTAGCAATTCTAGTTGCATTTTGGGGATAGGTTTAGTGATTCACATCATCAAGCTTTTGCATCCGGAGGCTCAAAATCTAATGCCTACAGGTCTTTAAATTGAGATAATAAGATAGAGGCTACAAAATATGGTCTCTAAATGGTCTATCATAGTTTTCCATAGTTAGCATTTCGCGACCATGAAGACATCATTTAGCAACCACATAATGTGGTTACTAGTTTAGTGACCATATTCATTTTGTGGTTTGTAAACCATTTGCGACCATGGTTTTAGCGACCACAAAATATGGTCGCTAACCTTATTAGCGACTACTTAGAGAACATATTTTTTGGACTCTAAATCTAATTTTTTGTAGTGTTTTAAAGGGTCCCTAATGATCTTAAATGCGTATCATGAAATAAGGTTATATCAACGTATGACCCTTGTGCTCTCGACCCTCCGTTGGTCAATAAAATATTAGGAATTACAAGCAATATTTCACATGAGTATAGCCATGAAATCAAGGCATTCACAGAGAATTTGTTATAATCCATAAAGATTTGAACCTGTAATATGCACAACATAAAGGGGAGTTTCAATTTTATTAGACATTTTGCTTTATTTCAATAAACTAGTTATTTTTCATCATTAAAAAAGGGGGAGAATATTAAACCTTATGGCTTTACTTCCTGTTTTGATTATATTAAACAAGGATTAAAGTACTAATCTATGTGAAAGTGTTTCATATATTCATTGTAGGTTCCTCAACATCATTCAATTAAAAGTTTAAATTTAAATGTAGCTTCCTCTTCATAAATTAAAAAGTTCAAAGGACATAGTAAAATCAAATGTTGATACTAATTATTAATGATCAAGTTGAAGACAAGATAGACTAAGGCTTATACATAGTGTAAATAAAGCAAATTAAAGATTTAACCTTCCAATAATCATTATAAGCCTCCTAACGATCATTTAAGTGTCTAACAACTTTTCAAAAAGCAAAATAGGACATTGAAAAAGTCCTTAGGATGTTAACTTTTCTGTATCATTTGGATATCTTCTCAATGACAATAGTGTTCATTTAATGATTATGGGGTTGGTTTAGTGATTGTGGGTAATCCTTAATGCATGTTAAGCTAAAATTAAAGCAAGGTAGCCCAACAACTATTAAAGCATTCTCATTGAGTGTTGATTGCACAATGAGCATGACACTCTAGCAATGTCCAATGCAAAAAAAATCTCCCAAGTTATAAAGTTTGAGTGATGTTTTCAAGTCTCAATGATTTTTTGAGATTTCAATGTCTATTGGTAAGACAGACAACAATAAAAAAACTCCAATAGCCATTATCAGGAAAGGCAAAAAGCTAGCCAACGATCATTAGAACTAGTTATTAAGCATGTGGAACTTCTGATGACCATGGCAAAGATCCTAATGACCATTAACTAGCTCTACTAGCTATATTTTTAGATTTCTAATAGTTTTCAACTAAGCGAGTACTTGTTAGTTTTTCTTTAGCAATCTTATATAAGGCCATCTCCTTGAGACTTTGGATATGATGAAGAGATAGAAAAAGATGTGAAATGCTTGAGAAAGAAGCTTACATTTGCAAAACCTTAAACTTAAGAGAACAATCTTGAAAGATAATAATAAGAAGAATCTACTTAAAGTTATTTCACTTATTCTAATCCCATTGATTTTTCTTATAAAAAAAAAGCTTGAGTGATTTAATGAGTGATTTTCTTGTGCACTACTTGTAATTCTTATGAATGAGATTACTACTTAGATTGGGTAACCTAGAAATCTTTTATGATCTTATGAAAAACTTATGATAATGTTTGTAAATCTATCTTGGAATAAGCTTGAGATAGTGCCCAAAAACTATCTTGTTTGAACGGTGCCTATAAATTCACTTATAAAATTCTAAGTAGCACCTGAAAGCTACTTGTACAGTGAAACTCTCTGATGAGGTACTAAAGGAGAGGACATATATCAATGTTGGGCTAAATCTCTATCAAAATTGCTTGTCTCTCTTTCCTTTGTGAAATTTTCTTCTCTTTTTTATTTCTCTAAAAATTATCATTAACCCTATTCACCCTTCATTTAGGACTTTTAAGAGTAACATGTTAGTTTCATAGTCATTTAATACTTCTAAGGATATTAGCTCTCTTGTAATTTTACACAAAAAGTTAGGTTATTTTTCAAAGGCTTTTCAATTAGCCGTTAGCAATTTCTATGGTCATTTCATGGATTTTCACAAATGTTGAATGGCCTTTTAAACTATGCTTCCTGTTCTATTTTGAGTGAAGCTTTGTGTTATTTTATCCCTTTATAAATTTGTAAATATGATTGTAATAGAAGTCCTTTCACACCTTTGAGCTTTTACATTTCTTGAAAGATATATATTCTTTAAGTATCCTTTGAATTGTATTGAGAGGGAATTGAAAGACCCATAATCACATATAAAATATTGGCACAAATAATTAGTAATCTTAACCATTATTTGCTTTCATCAAAACAAAAATTAAGACTATGAGATTCGATAATATATATATATATATATAGAGCTTACCATATGAAAAATATTTAAAATAATTATTGATTCATATAGCTTGTACTTACATTATTAGTTATTGTTGTTATAAATTTATAATCATTATTAGATATCATTATATTATTATTATGGATTATAATGAATCAATTTTTGCCAAATTATACCTAACCCGATTAAAAAATTTTATAGTTAATCAATTTTTGCCAAATTATACCTAACCTGATTAAAAAATTTTATAGTTAGGTTGGGTAGAGTATAGAGTAGGTCTGATATTACTGAATATGTATCTATTTTTTTAAAAATATTACATTTACTGTTGTTTTCAATTACATTTATAAAATTCATATTTATTATTTATTTTTCTTAATATATTAAATATACTTTAGTTAAGATAAAATAAATTTTAAATTTAATATATTTATTATAAAATAAATAAAAGTGAATATATAATATATAAATCAAGTCAGAGTGGATTTTTCATTTCAAACCTGATTCAACCTAAAATTGATATGAATGACTTAAACATTATTTATTTCGTTGGAGTTGGATCAAGTCAAACCAAATTATCTTTCCTACCTATTATATAATAACAAAAGAGGATTAATTTGAATATTAATATTACATGTTATCAATTATTGGACATGTATCTTCCATAGTTAATATATAATAGGCAGGTGTTGTAATATTTTAATGTGATAATTTTATATATGCATATAAAGCAAGTTAAACTATTTTTAGAATTTACTACATTGATGAATAATAGTTAAAACTATTATAAGTGGAATGTGCGTATTATTATTTGACAAATTTAAAACTTCATCTCGATTTGACATTTAAAAATCAGATACATTGTTTTTTTATTTTTCTAAAATTTTAATTATGAATTTTTCACATTGCAAAGTTTTAAATCTATATATTATTATATATATATTTTAAATTGTTAAAATCAATTTATTTTTTAAAAAAATTCACGGGGTGACATTGTGTGTTTGATTCATTTTCACCCTGTCGAGATGGATCCCTATATGAGACAAGCTTCATTGCTATTTCTGATTGAAGATTTTATTTCATATAAAATTATTCACTTTCAGAAGAAATAAAATTATTCACTTTTAAAAGAAGTAACTTTTAGAGAAATAACATTTCATGGAAAATTTATCTCTATATTACTTTATTCCTATATTTTTTCTGAGAAGTGTGCTATAATCGTACTTGATTCACTTACTGACTTTCAAGAAAGTATGTGATAAAAAATTATTTTATTATAAATTATTAATATAAATAGTTTTATCTTTTTAAATAAATTTATTTTAAAAATAATTTAAAAATATTTTAAAAATTTCTTAAAAAATTTATTTAAATTGAGGAAGTTGAGTGATAAAAAAAAATGAAGTTTTTTTGACTTTGTATTTTCTTACAATCAAACATGAAGAAAATTATTACTTCTTATAAAGTTTGTACTTCTTTAACCAACTTGTTTTACAATAAATAAGATCTAAATGAAGTGTTTACCATTACAATATGTAAGAAAAAGTTATTGAGTAAAGTTATAGTATGGTACTTAAGGGTGCTCAATTTTTCCTTTTTTTTTTTTTAAAAAAAAAACTTTTAAGTTTATAAAAGATATAAAATATGTGTTTAGTTAATATAACAGTTGCAGTTTAAAATAGGAATTGGTAATTGGTTGTTAAAATAGGAATTGGTAATTGGTTGGCTATGTAACAACTTCCACTTTCTTCCACTTAAAAACTAGTACATTTTAAAAATATTTTCAGTATATTTTACTTTAAGATATGATTGAATTTTTATATTTACCCCAATGTAATATTTATTTCAAAAAAGAAAATATAATATTTGTTTTAATAATATTTTTAATTAATATAATAGAATATTTATTTATTTGTTATTTAAATTTTATTATCATCACTTCTCTAATATATTATTTAACTTATTTTAATTAAATGACTATTATATTTATGATTATTGTTTAATATATATATATATATATATATATATATATATATATATATATTATAAAGCTTAATTATAAATTTTAAAAAATATTTTATGAATGATTATACATTATTTATGTTTAAAAATCCAAAATATTATTTATTTATTTAAATTTTATATATATATTGGTAAATATGTGTACAAATGGCTATCAATAACTATAATTTAATCAAATATTTAGAGCTTAGTTAGTTCATCTGTTGCCAATTTTTGGCTATTGTGACCAATTATTGATTATTAGTAGTAGTTGATTGATATTAGGTGTTTGATGAAATTAACTGATTATTATTTGTAAATATAATTATCCATATTAATATAAGTTTTAAATAAATTAATAATATATTTTAGATTTTAGATTTTCAAAAATGAATATTATATAATCATTCATTAAATATTTTTTAAAATTTAAAATAAATATTTTTATAATACATACATTAAATATTAGTCATGAATATAATATTAATTTTATTAAAAATTAAATAATATGTTAGATATAAGTAATGATAAAAAATTTAAATAATTAGTAAATAAATAATTTATTATTATTGAATAAAACATATTAAAATAAATATTATATTACAATTAATATAAAAAGTTAAAGATACATCTATCTCTCTATTTATAAAAGTAGAACTTCAAATTGAACTGTCTAATTACTAACTCATATTTTCAAATAAAATATATGTTCTATAATTTTTATAAATTGAAAAGTAAAAATCTTAAAAAAAAAAAAAACAAAGATATATCAATCGGGGACGTCTATGATACTCTAAGCGCATGGATGCCCATAATAGAATAGCCATTGGATTTAATAAATTAATACTAACATTAGATTTCTTAATAGTTAGATACAGTAAAACAGAGTTCATTTATGTAAAAAAAAAATTTAAAAAAAAAACAAAACTTACTCAACAAGAAATTAAAAAAAAAAAAAAAAAACAAAACTTACTCAACAAGACTTATGTTTTAAATAAACTGTTTCTTTAAAACTCTTTTTGCTTTCTTCAACAATTCAACGCCTTGACCTATTCTGACTTTTGAAAGGATATTAAACCCATGCCTTACTAATCTCCATGGATTTGTTTTACAGAAGATTTTCTATGCCTACTCTCTTGTATTTGAGAAAGAAAAGTCCAATGGGTTCTTTCATTGTCTATCTCGCCTAAGGATTTTGGACCACTATTTTTGTTCATTCATAATCAGTAGATTTTTTTTTTCCAAGTCATGCTACTTTGATTTATTTTTGTTTGGATTAGTACCAATTTTTTGTGTGTTATCTACAAAGTCATCTCAATCTTTAGTTAAACCCATCCCACTAGTTCTAACTTAAAAAAAAAAATTGACATACAACCAAATATTATGTTTGACTTCATTTTGTTTATTGTCATCATCAGTTAATATATATTTTTTATTATGTTTTATCTTTACGTGTTATAATTAGAATTTTTTATTTGAAAAGCGAGGTTGACCTTTTTCTTTTTCAAGTTTACCTCATTTTTTATATACAAATTTTTTTTAATATGAAAATTGAGTTATTAGTCAATTTATAATGAGGTTGATCTCATTATAAACATTTTAAAACATTTACATTACACCTAATTTAGTTCATTTTATTTTATTTTAGAGTAATTAGAATATAATAAATAAGTTTATAATTGATCAATATGGTTGATTATTCTTTTAGGAAAAATATTGATTATAAATGTAGTGTAGTTATCTATTTTCATGAATTGTAGAGGACTTAAATCTCGATTTTTCAATTAATCTCACTGTCTTATGAGTTATATATTATTCAAAGTCTTTATTTTTATTTAGTATATGATTTAATATGAACTTTCTATGCGTTTTTTTAATTAATTGTTGCTAAAGTTAATATTTGAATACAGAAAAAAGAAAATTATGGAAGAAAGTCCCTTAGACGATATCAATATTTCAAAGAGCAACAAGTCAAATGGGGAGCAACAAAATTCAAATATATCAAATATTGAAGCTAAGATGAAGAAGACTTAAATTCTATGAAAAATATGAAGACAGTAAGCAATGAAAAAAAAAAGAAGTTGATGAGAATAAGACAATTCATTATCGATGTTCGTCTGAACGATTTAGTTCTTTATTGCATGCTTTAGAAAAAGAAAAATTAGATGATGTTGGTTTTGGAAATTTATTGGAGATGCGTTCTGGAAAATTAAGGCATGATTACTATGTTGGGTGATCAACCATTTTGATACTAATACTTGTTCCTTGGTAATTAATGGGAGAACTCTTATATTATCTCCAAAGGATTTTGAAAGCATGATAGGTATCGCTGATGGTATAATGGATGTGTGCATTGATGGTGATTCAAGTGAAATTTCTTATTTCTATAATAAATACTCAAATTAAAAATATGGCAACCTTGCTATTCCCATTAAGTGTTTGGAGGATGATCTTAAATCAGCAATAGTGATTGCCGGCACCTTTATGCAAATTTTTGTATTACATACATTAGGTACTATGCTATGTCCTTCTGCAAGAAATGATATCAACATATCAATGTTTCACTCCTTGATAAAAGTGGAAAATATTAGTACAAAGAATTTGGCAACATTTTGATTTAATTTTTTAATGGATGGAGTGAAACGATTTCAAAATAATAATGGCAAATGGCTTTTCTGGTTGTGCCTTATTTTTGCAAGTTAGTAATTACTTTTCATATATGTTTTATTATTATGCAATTGAAATATTTTAGATGATTAACTTTTATTTAATTGTGGATTGTATGTAGTTGTTTTTTCTTGAATAAGTCAATATCAATGGTACGAGTATTAATAAGGCATACTTCCAATTGCGCGATGGCATGATGATTCTTCCAAACTGATAATGAAACAACTATCAGCACTAGGTGTTCTTGGATGTACTATGGTATGATATATATATATATATATATATTTGAAGGTTAATTATTTTTGGACAGATTGACAATTTAAATACAAGCAAATAAAAAGTAAAGCATGCAAAAAAGTGCAAAGTTGCACAAATATTAAAAATCGATTTGATAAGCTACAAGATAGTCTAAAAGAATTAAGAAGAGAAATCAAGCAAATGAGCACTCACATGCTAACTGAAATTTTGACCACACAAAAAATGATTGTTGAGCTGATGACCACTGTTGATGAACTTAAGAATAATGTTAGAGCAAGAGATGAATATGCGACAAAAGAAAATACACATGATTTTTGTGGTTTTATACTTGTTATCTGTCAGATTGAAATAAAAACTTCTTATTCATTACCAAAAAGATAATGAAAGAAGAAATTGATACATCGATTTTTCCACCAATATTCAAATTCAAGGAAATTTTTTTGAATAAACAAATATACAAGTTACGTTGAAGTTTTTTTTTTCTTTTTGCTTACTAATATTATTTTTCATATCTATAAAATTACTCATATCTATTAAACAAAAAATATATAATTTTAGCGTATTTTTTTACTTATTATTTATCAGGCTGAAGTTAATATTTTTTCACATATTAGTGAAAAAAGAAACAAAAAAGAAATTGACGCACCTCATAGTTCATTACATAGTCAGATATTCGAATTCAAGGAAGAATTTCTGAATAAATAAAATATACAAGATAAGTTGAAGGTAAGTTTTTTTTTTTGTTTTTTTGCTTACTAATATTATTTTTCATAAGGTTAAATACGTTGATCTCTAGATTTCGTTCTATTGTACTATTTAATCCTTCATTTTCTAAAATTATACTAAATGATTCTTTTATCATGACTTTGTTACACTATAAATGACTTTCGTCTAATTTTTAGAGTTTTTCCATTAGTCAAACTTAGAAATATCAAAATTTCACTAAATATTTTATGTAAATATCAAAAATGCCTTCCAATACTCAATTCATCCAAGTCCAAACGGCCCTGCATTTTTTTAAAACCATTGTTTTTCTTCTTTTATCAATTTAACCAATTTATCATTTCTCTTCTTCAATACCACAGATCAATTTATCAATTTTACCACAATCAATGAAGAATCCCAATCAAAATGTCTAGATTAAACCCTTTCCATCACCATTTTTTTTAAAAAATCATCTTGCCCTCCATTTTTTAAATTTCTTATTAATTATTTTATAAAGATGAATGTGTGAGGATTACAAAGAAGGGATTGAAATATTGAGAAGCTGAAAAATTTTTTCTTTCTCCTTCACAGTTTTGGATCAGAGAGAGAGAGACTGCCTTCTCCTCCACTGACAACAGTTGTGTTCTCCTCCACCACTCTCAATGTCGTCGACAACTACTGTGTTCTCCTCCACCATTATCAATGTCATTAGTAATGACTATATTCTCCTCCACCACTCTTAATGTCGTCGGTAATGACTGCGTACCCATTGATGCCGCCATCATCTCCTCCGTCACAAAATCGATTCTCCTTAATCTTCGTTACGTCAATGGGTACAAAAAGAAAAGAGAGACACGACCAAGGCTAAAACTTGAAGGCTATCTTTCTTTATGATTGATTTCTAAATTTGATGTTAGAGATAAAGATTAGTTTCTGGGCATGTTGTGTTTGATTTGATGAATCTGAAAAGGAATGCGAAAGGAGTGCGATAGAGTCATTCGTATCAAATGAAGGCATTTATTTTGTTGTTTAATTACTTGATTTTGCAAATTGGAGCGATGGATCGATTTTGATTATTAGAGGCCTAACATGGATGTTCTTGAAAGCTTTAAAGATAAGTTTTGATTAGGTTTTGAAGCATCGACGAGTGTTGATTGTTCTTCATTTTTGGTTTTTCTGGATTGATGATTTCTTTATTTTCTAGGTTTCTCTGGATTGACTCATCTATAATGAGTCTACGAATCAGAAGCAGGTGGAGATGGAGAAGTGGAGCAAGTGAAGAGAAATGAAGGAGTAGTTGGGCATCGAGGACGGTTTTGTTATGGGTTTTGGGTTCTTTGTTTTGGGTTTTAAGCTATGAATCGATCTTTATTTTGTTTAGTTTTGATTTTATGAATCAAATTTGATTGTTAGGATTTCCAGTAGATATCATTTAAATAGATTATTTGATTTTGTTTGGAATTTGATTATTTGATTTTGTGAATCAAATTTGATTGTTGAGTTTGTTTGATTTTGTTTCATTCTATGTTGTTTCTAAGTTTGATTATTGATTTTATTTTGATATCAATTTTGGTCAGTAAGAGGAAAGCAGAGGGAAGAGAAATAAGAGGAAACAAGTTGGGTTGGTAAAAACTAAAAATTTAATGTAGAATTAAGGGTATTATAATCATTTTAAATTAGTTTAATAGAAAATTTGACCGAAATACAAAATAGTTGATGGAATCAAAATACATGGATATTTTAGTATAATTTAGAAGATGAGGGACTAAATAATATAATAATTCAAAATCTAGGGGCTCAACATATTTAACCCTTTGTCAAATCTATAAAATTTGTACTTATATCTATTAAACAAAAATATATATAAATTCAACATATTTTTTTTACTTATTATTTCTCAAGTTGAAGTTAATATTTTTTTTTCACATATTAATGAAAAAAAAAAAGAAAAAGAAGAAATTGATGCACCACATAGTTTATTATTTCTCAAGTTGAAGTTAATATTTTTTTCACATATTAATGTGAAAAAAAAAAAAAAGAAAAAGAAGAAATTGATGCACCTCATAGTTTATTACATGGTCATATGTCTCATGTATTGAAATTGAAAGATAAGTTTCTCAATAAACAAGATATATAATAACATATGAAGGTATGTTTAATATTTCATATTTTATTCTATTTTTCATGAAAGGCTTAATAGGCCAAAACAATATTATATGCTATGCAATATGGAATACCTCTTCCATTTCAATAGCATCCACAATATATTGGTAGAAAGAAAAAATTGATCCACTTTCTCACTTGATGCACTTTCATCATCAACCTATATTTGTATGTGATCGTATTTTATTCGATTAGTGTTAGTTTCATATTTATCAAATATATGTTCGTATTTATCAAGATATATATGAAAATAAAAGTGAAGACTGCATTGAAGTACTAGTCCAATCAAATTGAGAGAAATTTAGAAAAGAAAGCATAATAGCTATCAATTATCTCCGTATGAGAAATCGACATCACGGAAGAAATATGAACGTTGAAAATGGAATACTGGTCCTTTTTCAGTCAGAAAATCGGTTAGCAAAAATAATCTCAAGATACTTCGGTATGCTTTTTGTGAATCATTTGAAAAAAGGTTTAAAATTGAAAATATTGTGTTTGATTTCAAATATTATTTTAAGACTATATAAATAAACTAATCATTATTGTTTTTATCTTACCAGTGAAATTTTAGTTGAAACAACATATGCTTACATTAATCGACAAATATTTAGCGCTTTAAAGTCTAAAACTTGGTTGTTCACCGAAGTAAGTTATAAACACAAAATTTTTGATATGAATATATGTAGTTTTTTTAGTATATATTTTGAGTCTAATTTCTGCACTCTTTATAGTTGATAGAGATTGTGTTATTTTCTTTCAAATGCTGAAGAGGAAAAGAATGAACGCTTTGTAAAATGGTTTCTGCCAGATTGTGAGGTGATAATCATCTTTTTTATTTTTAAATATTATTAAATAAATACATCTTACACATGATATTTCTATTTTAAAATACATGTACACAGAGTAAGACGTATCCGGATTCCAACAACTTCAATGATTTCATGAAAAGTATAAGGATTCCTGAAAAGTTTATGATTGAATCATTGATCTATTGTAACAAGGTATTCCTTTTAAAACTATAATAATAATTATATGTTATTTGTGTTGTTGGTGAACAGTATTTTTGTTGTGCAGATTTTTATCCCAGTGCTTCATGAAAAAAGATCCCATTTTTATTGACTTATTGTTCATGTTCATGAATGAATGGTTGAGTTCTGGAATTCTTTGAGATATTCCTGGGAAACTTTATGTGAACAAAAGTTACAAGCATTAGTAAAATTTATTACATATTTATATTTTCATTTTGAAATATATGAAATTATTTATAATAATAATTATTATTTTGGTACTAATAATAATGATTATTATTATTTGTTATTTGATAGATGAAGTGCTTGAATACATATTCTGAAGAAGAAAAAAGCGCATTTTATGATAAGAATAATTTTTCAATTTTCAAAGTTTCAATTGAAAACACAACTGAATATCACAAAACAAGACAAAGGGTTAGTAATATTATTTTTTATTAATTTTTAAAATATTAAAACATGTATTTATTTTTTAATAAATATAATTGTGATGTTTTTGTTATCAAGTATATGATGTTACCAGAGGAAATGATGGGTCTCAATACAAATTGCACAGCGATGATAAAAGATAAAAAATTGCATTATATTTATTATCAAATAAAGACAATAAGAGAAAACATTTGATTGAGATAGAAGTAGAAAAGTTATATCAAACAATGTCAAGTTCTCAAACAATTTCAGCAGGATGACTACAAGTACAAAAAGTTGAATGTAATAGAAAGAAACAAAGTAGAGTGCAAACAAATGTAAACAAATGAATCCAACTACAATTGGCATATTGGATTTACTTATAATATTTTAGTAAATTAAAATAGTATATGTAGAGTTTTATAGATTTATTTCATATAAATATATAGTATAATATTTATTTATTTCACGTTATATTTATTTATACCATGTAAATAGTTAACATATGATATAATATTTGTTTATTTTATATTAAATTTATTTGGTTCTATTTATTTATTTAAAATTTTTACAGAATTTTATCATATAAATATATAGAATAAAGTTTGTGTCTTCATTTATATTATGTAAATAATTAGTATATAATTTATTTATTTCAAATTTTTATAGACTCATTTCATATAAATAAATGGTATAATATTTATTTTATTTATATTTATATTTATTTATATCATATAAATAGGCGGCACATAATTTCTTTCTTTAAGCTTTTATAGACTAATATATAAATATGTCAAACAAAATTTAACTATTTTATTTTATATTTATTTTGTATCATGTAAATAATTGGTACATAATTTATTTATACCAAATTTTTATAGACTTATTCAATATAAATATGCAGTATAATATTTACTTATTGTATATTAGATTTAGTTATGCCATGCAAATAACTTGTACAAAATTTGTTTATTTCAAGTTTTTATAGATTGTACCATATAAATATGTGGAACAAATTTTGACTATCCCATAATATATTCGTTTATGTTAGACTAAGTTGGTCAAACCTAAGTCAAAGGCCTATTATGATATTGACAATGAAGATTAATAGATACTAATATCTTGTTTAAGTGTTTTTTTTTGCAGTTTTTAAGTTAGGTTTGCATTGGAAGTTAGATGAAAGTCTAAATTTCTAGTATTGAGTAAGACATCCAAATTTGCGGTCAGAAACTTCTAAATCGTGACCGCGACCTTGCAACAAGGATGGATAAACTTGGATCAGATGAATTCGTGGAGCAAATCGCAGCTGCGATCCAACCAAGGAAGACTTGAATATCATACAGAGAGATTCATGGTGGTGTTTGCATTTCGAGTTGTGATCGCGAATTTTGTAACTGAATAAAGGGAACCAAGTCTGCAACCATAATATGCCAAGTGTCCAAGATAATCGTTGAGATATCAAAATTTGCGAGGGAAACCTATCGAGACTGCAACCTATGGAAGTGATTTCTCCTCATTAAATAAAAGGATTCACGGTTCTTATCGTGTCTAAGAAGGATCTTAGTCATGACCACGACTTTTGGTTGGTTAGACAAACATAATGACTATAATTCTTGGAATGCCAATAGCAGCACGCCACGTGGACAAGTCGTTAGACACAAAAAAAGGTTCTTTACCACGATTTTAGTCTTCCTAGTGCAAATTAGAAATTTGTGGCTGTAAAATGCTAGTCACGACCCCAAAATCAGTCTGATAGGCATTTAATACAAAATCTATCGAGCTTACCTTAGAGATTTAGGCATAATTTGTTAGTAACGTCTCTTTGATGGTTGTTACTTATAAATATGACACCAAACAAACATGAATATAAGAGAATTTCATTGATTTGTAGCCAAACTCTTGCAAATTTACTTCACAACTTTTTATTTTTATATATGAGTTATTATTGTTGGGTGTAAGCATTAAACACTATTGTAATCAGGTTTAAGAGTTAGCCTAACTGTCAAAACTCTTGTAATAGGTTGAAGTGTGAGCCTTTATGAAAAAACACTTGATTGAGGTTTTTGTGTCAGCCTTGAAATGCAAATTGTAGGGTTGTGTGTCAATCATTAAAGCATATTGTATAAGTTTGATGTGAGCTTGAAAACAACAATTTAAGTTAGTAAAACACCCAATTGTGAAGAATTAAGGCATGGACGTAGGCTTTGTTAACACCTGAACCACTATAAATATTGTGTGTTCTTCCTTTCTACTTCTCTTCCAATCTCCAAACACTTTATCTTTCCTTTAATTTTTTTTAGATTTCAACCAATTCAACCCGCCTTCTTGGTGCTCAAGGGCTAACAAGTGGTATAACAACCAAGTCTCAGTTCAAGCCTTAATTATGTGAGAAAAGATTAATGGCACAAGAAGGAATCCATACCCATCTCAAGCCATATTTTGATGGATCTGACTATGCTCATTAAAAGTATAGGATGAAGATATACTTAGACAGTAATGTGGTGGATCTTTAGGACATTATGGCAAAAGAGTGGAAGCCACCCACTAAGGTGGTTGATGAAAGTGAAGAATTGATCCTGAAAAAAGAATGGGTTAAAGCTCACAGGAGATCAAATAGAAGGAACAAGAGGGTTATGTCAATCCTTTTTAGTTTTCTATCAAGGGAAGAAATAGGAAGGGTTCAACATCAACATTATCTCACAGCCCATGGAATATGGAAGGCTTTAAAGAACTACCATGAAGGCACAACATTAGTGAATTCCAGCAAATTAGAAATGTATGTAACAGAATGAAAGTTATTCATGATGAAGGATAATGAAAACATCATAGATATGATGAATAACTCCTATCGATTGTCACAAACATGAAGGAATTCGAAAGGATACTCACCAATCATAAGGTAAACTAAAAAATACTTAAATCTTTACCTCTTAAAAATTTGGTGCTAGAGTTTATAACATCTAAGTGTCAAATCTAGAGATTGGAAAGGTGCAAACTGATGTCCTCATAGGTAAGCTTCTAACTTATAAGCTAGCCTTAAAGACGAATGATGAGATGAAGCTGATGAGAGGGCAAGGGGATAAGAATGACAAACCAAAATAGAAGGCCTTACCTTTAAAATCTTCATCCAAAGAAAAAGAACTAGAGGTTGTTTTAAGTGAGAAAGATAGTGATAAAGAAGAAGAGGAGCTGGTCATGCTTTTCTAAAAGAACAAAAGAGCTGATAAGGAGAAGAAAAGATGAAAGAAACCTTAAGAAAGCAACTCTCAACCTTAAAAAAAAAATGGGTGAGGTTACATGCTATGAGTATGGTAAACAAGGCCACATCAAGTGTGATTGCCTTAAGTTAAAAAAGAAAAAGAAAGGGGACAAGGAGAATAAGAAGAGCTTTAAAGCAACTTAGGATGACAGATCAAGTGAAGAGGATGAAGATGAGGAAGTGGCAAATCTGTACTTGATGGCACAAGATGACTCTTCAAATGAGGTAAGCACTTTGCCCCATTCTTATGAAAATTATGATAAATTAGATGATGTAGGTGATGAGCTCTTGAAAGCTCTTACTTTAAGATGTGACAAATACAAGTCATAAATGAAAACTTACAAAAAAAAAAAAGCTCCAAACTAGAGGATGAATTTAAATCCTTAAATGATCTTGTAAGTGAGTTGAGGAGTTCTAATGAAGAACTCAAAAAATCTATAGAGAGTGTTTCAAAATCTTCATCTTCTCTAAATTCCTTAAGAAAGGAAAATGATACCTTGAAAAGAGAGGTAATTGAGCTTAGAAATTCCATTTCTAAGTTTCATAAAGGGAAGGAAGCTTTAGATACATTAATTGTATCTCAAAGACCTTTATTAGTTAGACATGGTCTTGGCTTCAATGGAGCCTCATCATCAGCTAATCCCCCTCTCACTACCTTCATTAGAGGTTTAACACCTCAAATATCTAGTATTGAGGTAGTTGGGAGGAAAAATGCTCATAGCACTAAGCCACCATTACCCAAGGCAAAGGAAAGGCATATCAAGGCTAAAAGCCTATGCCAAAAAGGGCTAACCATGTATACATTTACATCAAGAAATATGCTCACTCCAACACACACAGAAAGTTATCTCATACTCCTAACCATTCATGCACATGCTTACACTCACATCATCATGGTATGAGAAGTACCCTTACTCATACCAAAGCTATGTATAGGAGGAAGACTCACAAGTCTAAACTTAAATGTCATTATTGCAAAAATTTTGGTCATATAAATATTCATTGTTATATTAGGAAGTCTCACCTCAATTGGAGGACCCTTTTAGGCCTAACCCCCTAGGTTCCAATTATGCTTAGATTCCTAAACAAAAATGATTATTTATGTTGTGTAAGATTATTTTGCAGCCACCAATGAAGTGATTGATTTGTATATGGATAATGGATGCTCAAAGCACATGACGAGCAACAAAAAGCTATTCATGGCCATAAAAAAGAATAAAGGTGGCAATGTCACTTTTGGAAACAATGCCAAGGATAAGGTAATTGGCATTGAAACAATTAGTAAGAATGATTGTTCTCTTATTAATGATGTTATACTTATAGATGATTTACAACATAATTTGCTTACTGTAAGTCAATTATGTCATAAGAGTAACAAAGTCACCTTTGACCCTAAAGAATGCCAAGTTACCACTTTGGTGGATAAAAAAGTAGTCTTCAAGGGTGAAAGGAAGGGCAATACCTACCTAATTGACTTAGACAAATTGGCTAACCAATCTTTCAAGTGTCTTGTGTCACTTAGTAATGAAGCTTGGCTTTGGCATAGAAGATTTGATCATACTAGCATGGAGCTCTTACAAAGCCTATCAAAAGGAAAGCCAGTAGAAGGTCTTCCTAAGCTAAAGTTCTCTAAAGACAAGACATGTGGATCATGCCAAATAAGAAAGCAACATTTATCTTATTTCAAAGCACAAAATGTTGTAAGTACATCTAGACCTCTTCAACTTATCTATATGGACTTGATTGGACCTACTAGGAGTGCTAGTTTAGGTGAAAAATATTACTTGCCCTAATTAATGATTACTTTAGGTTTCCTTGGGTATTATTTCTAGCTCATAAGCATGACACTTTTGATGCTTTTAAAAGTTTTGCAAAAAGCGTTCAAAATAAAAAGGGTTACTTAATTTCTTATATAAGGAGTGCCATGAAAAAGAATTTCAAAATGAATCTTTTGAATCTTATTGTTTAGAGAATAAGATTTTTCATAATTTTTCAACTCTTAGAACACCACAACAAAATGGTGTTATAGAGAGGAAAAATAGAACACTAGTAGAGATGACTAGAACTACACTCAATGAGTATTCCTTACCTAATTACTTTTGGGTTGAAGCCATCAATACTTCGTGTTACATTGCAAATACTGTTTTCAAAAGACCCATTCTTAATATAACTTCTTATGAGCTTTAGAATGGTAGAAAGCCTAAGTTATCATACCTAAAAGTCTTTTGGTGCAAGTGCTACGTCTTAAATACCAAGGATAATCTTGAAAATTTTGATTCAAAGACAAATGAAGGTATTTTCCTAGGATATTCCACCTGTAGCAAAGCCTATAAAGTTTTCAATAAAAGTACTATGGTTGTTGAAGAGTTTATGAATATTGTGTTTGATGAATCTAGTAAACTTAATCTTGAGAAAGGTTATCTTGTTGATAATCTTTTTAGTGACTTTGAAAAATTGGAGTTAAAGTCAACGTCAAAAGAGATAGCTAAAAACCATGATGAAGTCATAACATCAAGAGAATAAAAGGAATGCCAACCATAACTAGTGGAAACCTCAAATCAAGATCTTCCCAAGGATTGGAGTTTCTCCAAGCATCACCCAAAGGATCTAATCATTGGTGATAATTCCAAAGGTGTAAGTACTAGATCTCAACTTAATTCTTTAGACAATAATCTTACATTTATTTCTCAATTTGAGCCAAAATCTATTGAAAAGGCTATTGATGATGAAAGTTGGGTGTTTGCTATGTAAGAGAAACTCAACCAATTTGAGAGAAACAATGTATTGGAACTTGTTCCTAGGCCTAAGGAACACCCTATTGTAGGATGCAAATGGGTGTTTAGGAATAAGTTAGATGAGCAAGGTTTCATTACTAAAAATAAAGCTAGATTAGTTGCTAAGGGGTACAATCAAGAGGAAGACATTGATTATGATGAAACCTATGCCTTCGTAGCAAGATTAGAGACCATTAAGATTTTTTTAGCTTAAACATGTCACATGAATTTTAAGCTTTTCCAAATGGATGTTAAAAGTGCATTTTTTAATGGTCTCATTGAGGAGAAAGTTTATGTTGAACAACCTCCTGGTTTTGAGTCTCATATTTTTCCAAATCATGTTTTAAGTTAAATGGAGCATTGTATGGTTTGAAACAAGCTCCAAGAGCTTGGTACGAATGGCTTAGTTAATTTTTTGTTACAAAATAATTTTGAAAAAGGGAAGGTTGAAAAAATTTTGTTTGTTAAAAGGCACAAACATTACATATCCATTGTATAAAAATATGTTGATAATATCATATTTAGTGCTATTAATGAATCTTTTTGTAAGGATTTTTTTAAGTGTATAACTAAGAAATTTGAGATGAGCCTGATGGGATAACTCAAGTTCTTTCTTGGCCTACAAATTAAGCAAACTAAAGAATGGATTTTCATCAACCAAGCCGAGTACACAAAGGATATACTAAAAAAATTTAGCATGGAAGGATGTAAAGTAGCAAAGACACCAATGAATACTACCATCAAACTAGACAAAGATGAATCAAGTAAGTTTATTGATGAGAATAGATATAGAGGTATGATTGGTTCTTTACTCTATCTCACTGCGTCTAGACCCAATATCATGTTTAGTGTATACATATGTACTAGATTTCAATCTTGCCCTAAAGAATCACATCTTAATGTTGTTAAAAGGATTCTTAAATATTTACACAACACATTGCATTTAGGTTTATGGTGTCTTAGAAATTCATCCTTTAGCCTTATAAGATATTTGGATGCAAATTATACTGGTAACTTACTAAATAAAATGCACACTTATGGAACTTTCCAATTTATAGGAAAATGCTTAATGTCTTGGTTTAGTAAGAAATAAGTTTTGATTTCCTTATCTACCACTGAAATAGAATATGTGGTTGCAGGTTGTTATTGCACCTAAGTTTTTTGGATGAAAGAATAATTAAAAGGATTATGACAAAGTTATTGATCACATTTTCATCAAATATGACAACACTAGTGTAATAAATCTTTCATAGAATCTTATCCAGCACTCTAGGAGTAAGCACATAGACATTAGACATCATTTTCTTAGAGATCATATCCAAATGGTGATGTAGTGTTAGAGTTTATAGACACTAATCATCAACTTATGAATATTTTCACTAAACCTTTCAATGAAGAAAGGGTGAACTTCATTAAGAAAGAGCTGGGAATGCTTAATGGAAGCTCCTTTGAGTGAAAATTGGATCTTTTAGAATGTTCTTTGTTTGGTGTATTGTTTTGAATGATTGATTGCCATATTTGATGAATGTGTATTATACTTCTTTAGATGCCATAATTCCTTATGTAAATATGCTTCTCTGTGTCAATTTGCATGAATTAAGCATCAATATATTAAGTAGATCACATCTAGAAAGGTCAAATCTTATCTCTTCATGATTTCTCTTCTTGCCTTGTAATTTATGGTCGCTATCTTCATTTCACGGTCATAATTTATGGGTACCTGTCAAACTTTTTGTCACCCATCATTTCGCGGTCATTATTTCAATTCTCCATCTCAATTTTTTTTCAAAATTTAAAAATTTTGACCGTTGACTCTTTCTATTTACGAGAAATTTTTATCCATTACTCAGATTTTTTGTAATTAGCGATCACAACTCGAGGATCGTGATTGCGAATTAGATTAACTTCCAAGCATTAACTGATTTGACTATCAACCTATGACACCCCTTATTAATTGTAAATTTGGTCATTTATTACCTTTGTTACATCTATTTTTTGCCTTTTAAAACCCTTGTAATAGTATTTCATTTCACTCCTGCTCAATCTCTTCATCTTTCTTAATTCTTCTATCTCAAACCTTCAACAATATTCTCTCATCTCCAATGGCTCCTAAAAACCTTTCCAGAGCAGAGAAAGGAAAGGGCATAGCCCAACCCTACGGTCCTCCTGCCTTTCACTTGATGAAAGGGTTCACTAAAGAAGAAAAGGATTGCTACAAAGCCAATTCATCCAAAATTATCCAACCTAATAAGATTCCCTCAACCTTTCTCCTTGAATCCCTAGGAATCAATGATGAAATTCATGCTTATCTATCTAATATGGGTTGGAACCAGTTTATTTTTAGAGATGAACCAGGCTATGAAGAAATTGTTTAAGAATTCATATGCATGGTCTCTTTGAGATGTAGAGTAGAATCTAGAGCAGGTCAGTATGGGTTGATTTTTAGGGCTTTTAGGGATGCTTTCTTTATTACTTTTGAGTAACTTTCCAACCTTTTTAATCTTCAAGTGAGAGATGATATTCCTTTCATCATTTTTACACTTGACATCATTTACTCATAATTTTGGTTTGAGATATCAATTGAAACCAAACACGACCCAAAAACTTCATTAGCCAAATATATCTGAACCCTTCCTAATTGGCATCTTCATCGTATCATCACCTTCTCTGTCAATGCAAGAGGTGATAGTAATGAAAAGGTCTCTTAAAAGGACATAGCCTTTCTTTTCTATTTAACCAGGAACAAACCTGTCCAAACCGGCCAATACCTTGTGGATTAATTGATTCATATGAGTACTAAGCCAAAGAGTCATTTTATTCTAACCTCTCATGTCACAACCATTTATAGAGATGTGGGAGCACTCGATGAGGAAAATGAGAAATTTCCTCATAAAGAAGTACTTGTCATCCCACAACTTCCTTGACTTGTCTTACCTAATCAATGCCAATGCCATACATCCAGATTCCTATACCTATGTCTTGGGTTCTTTGGAGGCTAAGAAGTTAGAAACTTCTCAAGTCTTAAAGAGGAAGAGGCTTGTCATAAAAGAGGGTACTCGACCAATTCCACCTCCTTAGCTTAAGTGTAACATCCCTATCCACATTCATTGGCATTATCACATGAACATATTCATTGTATAAATGATATGAAATCCCACATGAACATATGCATTAGATAAATGATCATTTAGTCATGCGATTTGTAGAAGCATGACAATGACACT
>CATIWR010082786.1:0-27716 GCA_949677035.1 Omphalea diandra
CCAAAAACGAAGTTCCAAAGTATCACTAGAATTTTTTTGAAAATCAACATCCCCAGTAGACTCTCCTCTACCAATCCGTTCCAAAAAATTCTCCCATTCATCTAAAAACAGAAACATATTCACAGCAATCAACAAAGAACAGTAGCATCCAGTATGGATGGATCCGAACCCCCTCCACAAGTGGAGATTTTATCACAAAAAGAAATTATAATGAAATAAAATCAGGTCGCAATATAAGAGGAAGAAAAAGACCAATGCTAGCAGCCAGAGGAGATATAAACAAAAGTGAACACTGATGAACTTTCATATGCTTTCTAATTTTCAGATGTGTCCCTGGTTATGATTTATTTCGCACTGTTACAATGAGGAACTGCCTGCTTATGCTTAAGACTCCCACAGCTATGTTCAAAAAAGAGAGGTAATAGAGGAGCTTATGAAATGTCAAATTGAATAGTTTCATAGATGTTTTAGCATAGATGCAAATTTTTGACATAAGCCTTGAACATCAAAACTCCCAAAAGTGGCTTGGTAACCATGTGTCGTGTGGCATCGCCACTTTTTCAGGAATGTCGATTCAAGATTTGTCACTGATTTTAGGACACTTGGATGATTACCCAAAGTCTGTCATCTCTCTTGATACAATGCTCACCAAAATCTCTCAAAGCGTAAATGCAGGTAGAAAGTGTTCTCTCTTCATGGACACAACCATTATTCAAGCTTTTTCTCCCATAATCATTGTCCATTGTTTTTCTTGTTCAAGATCCCCAAAGGATTCCCTACTGAAATTTCACAGAATAGAATAAAGACATAAGAGAGATACCTGGGAAAATTTTTTGAAGATAGAAAAGAGTTGATATTCCATCCTCATTTTCATCTCTCAACTCAGAGTAACTATAAAGTACAGTCTCACTGTAGTATGGGGTGAAAACACTATACACAAACAAAAAATAAATAAATAAATAAATGCAAGCACATATACTCACAAAGAAAAAAATACATTAAAGGCTAATGCAAAAAAGTTGCCTATATTGTGAACTAATTCAAGTACCAAAAAGGTTTAATTTCACAAACTGGCTTTGCTGAAGGCATATCCATAAATAGTGAATTAGTAAAAAACTGTAATCTTCTTCTGGCTTCAAGATTCTTCGGAATATTGTCAGCACTGTCCTTTACAGTAAGAAGAAGATGCAACCGCTTCACCTGCTCTTTCTGCGCCGACAGAGAGATAAAATTACATATTAAACACAAACAGCAGAGGAATCCATGACCGAGAAAGAGATACTTCTAAGGTCTTTACAATTTCTGGATCTCTTGGCCATTGAATTGTGGAAAACAGGCGCCCTTCATTTCTTGCTCTAGCTAAAATGTTCCATGTATCAAGCTGCTCTCTGCATCATTAAAGTGCAAACAGAACTTCAAAAATGCTGAAAAACTAAAATGCAATTTATAAGCAATAGTGTGAACCAACCATACCTTAGATCCGGTGACAGTAGATCATGTGTTACAACCTCATATAGCTGATACAAAGCATTTGCAGCACCTTTAGCAAGTTCAGGTTGATCCCGTATCTGTGCCACAATTCATTTGTCATTAAGAACACCACCAGCTAATGAAACAGTATCTCAACATGATGACCAAAAACTATTGCGTCAAATACCCAATTGAAGGGGAGAAAGAACTTAAAAAAACTTTGAAATGCCAATTTATGTGAATGCAAGCAAACTCATAGGTTACAAATTGAGGTTTCCACAGTTTAAACACGTGGAATTACTTCCAAGTGAAGGTCATTGATTCAACAGCCAAGTCATCCTCAAAAAAGAGAAAAAAATTAAATAAATAATAAAAAATGGGAAAAAGGAAACAGAAATACACACAAACAGGTTAGTATTGGTTAGGCCCAGCCTGTTCCTGACAGCTTCCAACAAAATCCAAACCCATTTTAAGCTCATTAAAAGAAAAATTCGCAAGGGCAGAATTCTGTTGGTTTACTTAACATGGACAATGCAAAAGTATCAGCATCATGCACCCCAAATATTTTTTAAGAGAAATGAAAATAATGAGACTCTCCTCACGAGTAGAAGTGGGACACAAAAATTCAAAAAATGAAATAACAGTCTCCCTAATAGAGTTTTTTTTTTTTTTTTTAAAAAAAAAAAAAAATCTACTCAAATCCTACATTGGATGAATAAAAGAAAGCAAAAATGAGCTAAGAGAAAGTTCCTCCTTTCCAATCCTTTTACTCAATGAAACTGAAAATAGATAACATCTCATAACAATGGAGCGGCTCATTTCTGATCCTGCAGCCTTGATAAATATAATATTCTTATAAAATAGCAAGCCCTAAAGCGCACAACATGCTTCAAGACCAAATTATCATAGGCAAAGTTGGCCAGCCAAGCTCATAAGCCACTTACAAGATCGCAAAAAACCCAGCAAGAGCTCCCCCAAATTGAAACAAGCAGAATTTTTTTTTAAAAAAACAAAAACTGAGTTAGTTGGCTCAGTTTATTAGCCAGCCCTAACAAAATAACAGACAGTAAAGCAATTTTCAGAAAACATAACTTGAAAAAAAAAAAAAAAAACAATTTAAATATGAAAAGTTTTATGCTCAAACTTCTCACTTAACACAGAAAAAAAACAAAAAGAAAACAACTGATACAGTCAAAGCAGTAAAAGGAACTACATACAGAACAGCCATCTGAAAAATAATTAATACCATGAGGAAATGGAACTAGTACCACATGAACAATATAAATAAAAAGCGCTTACAACCTTAAATCAGCAAGAGGACAGAATTTTCATCGTGCATTGTGTTTTATTCAAAATTCATTTTCACCCTGGTGCAAAATAATCATACACACCAGATAAAATACCACTATCCAACTACACCACTTACAATACCAGAAAGTCAATCTGACAGAAAACACCAAATGTCCATGGCATAGAGCAGCAGGTTCAGCACAGTACCATGCATAAAAATCTGACAATAAATGTAGATAACATTTCTTATGTATTTAGGCAATAAATTTTATCAAGTTATCCTGGTTTATAAATTGCTCTCATTACATTAAATAAAATTTAAAAAAAAAATAAGCCATCAGTAATATTTAATTAGCAAGAAATATTGAGAATAAACTTAGGAAATGAGTACTAGTAAATGAAAGACCACTGACAACATCCAACTCATTAAAGCAAGCAGCTAAGGAACAAGAAGGCTTGTAGGGCCAGATCAGAACTTATTTGAAAATTCAAGTAACATTCATCCCCATTACAGATTATTCTAGAAATACACAGAAAAGGAAACATACCAGGAGTCCAGTGAGTGCAGTAAATCTCTGCACCACCAAAGGAAGCTTCTTAAGTGACAAAGTTATGAGAAGCGAACCCTCCAAAAGACTGTTGTTAATCTCACGAAATATCCTTTCAACCCTATCATATAGGAGAATCATAAAGTAGAAGTTAATAAATATGCATCCGTAGCCTTCAAAAACAAACATAATATGATAGATTTAAAATCCGATTGAGAATATGCACTATTTCACATGAAAATAAAAATAAAAATTCTAGGCCATACAACTTCCAGACAGAGATTCATACCAGAGTCTCCCTTCACCATCAACCAGAGAGTGCAAAATCTTTTCAATACTGTAGTAGCACTCCTGAACTGCATATGCCATGTATTCATCTCTAAATATTCTGTTCCAAAGATCTGCCTGAGTATCTTTGCAGTCCAAAGCCAAATCAATTGCTAAGAAGATCTGGACAAGTATAAAAAAATAATATTATCTACTTCGGTCCATTAGTGAAGTAAGATTCTTGATGACCAGTAACAAACTGCACCTTACTACTCAGTAGAAACAAAGGCCACAGGACTAATTTTAGACTTCCTGTATTGCTAGGAATGGATAGTAAGTCCATCTCCCTGAAATATCAAACATGAAGCTATGAATGAGGAATAGAAGAAATAAAAATAACTAACAGCAACAAGAATCACATAAGAAATCATACATCTCCAATATACCTATTACTTATATAATCTTCCTCACGCAAGCTTTTAATTATGTCATTCCAGAAAGGAGCAAACATTGCTGCATTCTCTTTGTTTGTATCTCGGGAGTCCTAGAGAAAAAAGATAATAAATCACCCACAAGGTACAAATCATGTTAGCATAGGAAAATTATATTTCTTGATAAAGAGGAGCAAAAAAGATGAATGATAAATCATCCACAAAGTACAGATCATGTTATCGTAGGAAAATTCTATTTCTCAATGAAAGGGGGAAAAATATGAATTCCAAGCAGAAATGAGAAACAAATTCAATTCAGCTATAACATTGGAAATTTCTCAGAAAATAAACCGAAAAATAAAGTTTGCACTCGCAAAATAGTGCAAAATGCACACATTTAAAATGATTATTTGTTCAAGCACATGTATGAATCATAAAACTATCAAGCCACACCAACACAAGCTTACTTTATGTCCCGACTTCAACACAATCTTACTGACTCATTAGCTTAAACAACTCCAAAATAATACCGATGTTTAAATATAGTTATAGCAGCATGTAACTATTTTTAAATGCAATGCATGCACACAAAGCAATCATTTAAAATGCTAAATGCATGCATGTCTGTTAAAAAATGCAACTAATGTATCAAAAGAAAAATATGTTATTTAGTTACTACAGCAATTAAAGCTATCAATGGAAGAGAAAAACATGTAATCAGTTTGAGTAGCAATAAAATATCATCCAAAGTGTGAGCAACTTTAGTGTTTGAACCAGCAGGCAGACAACTATTCCCTGCCTAGAATTAGTGCAGCATAAAACCAGTAGACTCTTAAGGGAAAAGCATTTCCTACATAACATCGCATTAAACTAGCATGTGTAAAGTACAAATGGCTTCAGAAGAAGTAGTTGCTAAATTGAATGAAAAAATTCATCATGCAAAAAAGAATTAGTCACAAGAAGGAAAAACAAAATTAGTTGCATACCTGAGATGCTTGTCTGCCGAATGGCATCCTGTAAGAGTACATTGATGGAAAAATTAGTAAACAGAGCTGATAAAGTAGTATAAATTTTAATATAGTGTCATTGAAAGTGTCATCAAAACATACATACATATCTAGCCCTTGAATATACTAGAAGATATCAATTTATAAAGTCAACTGCTTAGCATTAAAGGAATGGAACAATTTAAAAACTAGAGTTACTTCAGAGGACACAAAAAGCATCATATCAAAGCCCGTATAAATATTCGTCAAGCATAGCTAATAAGATTATTCAGCATAAGACTGTAATCAATATTTTTTTTAATGGTAGAGCATCTCTATAGACCATATCATCTGCAATATGCCTATAACAAAAGCTTACTAAATTTATGCATTCCTCCCAAAGCTGTAATCAACCACTAAACCAACAGTGAGCTGATTAGCATACAAACAAACATGGCTTAGGATGCTCAACTCCCAAATTCATGCTGAAAATATCGGAAGACAGCTAAGCTACACCTATCTAAACAGTGATGAGAAGATGGTTATGAAGTGGATCGAATTCTAACTATTACATTCTGTGCACAAAAGATAAGTATGGATAAAATTAGACAGCATTCTCATGAGAATCATCCTTAGTACCATCAGTCCTGGATTTAACAGCACATACACCTGACACGTACAGATCTATTACCAAAAAAATCAAATG
The DNA here is from genome assembly GCA_949677035.1 of Omphalea diandra. NCBI lineage: Eukaryota > Viridiplantae > Streptophyta > Magnoliopsida > Malpighiales > Euphorbiaceae > Omphalea > Omphalea diandra. The sequence goes on from CATIWR010082786.1 coordinate 5,699, forward strand.
CCAATTGCTACTAATCTGTACAGGGGAAAACAAACAACAACCTTTTTGCTTCAGGAGAGACAAGATTCTTGACAAATGCCGCTGGGAAGCTCTCAAAACGCTTATGCACCATTTCAAGTGAGCGTATCTGTCATGAACATTGGACAATTACCACAAACAAGGATGAAAGGGGACTGTGAAGTCAAATGATGATATGAGTATTCAGAATAAGTGGAAGGTAAAAATATAATATCAGTTTCAGTTAGAAATAAAGAACTTCAAAAATTGCAGAGCATTTTATACCTCGCCTAAACGACCCCGTGCACCTATTATACCACCCACAATTGCTGATAAGAGAGTGTACCATATATGAATGTCCATGAGATAAATCTGTAACAAAGAAATCATAAACAGGAGAAGGAGAAAAAATGAAGTGCATAAAATTCTGAATCCTTCATATGCCCATATGAGATTATCAATGCCTTGCACTGAAAGAGTCTCGTCAACTTTTTATTTTACTTAATTCAATTCAACAAAATTTGAGCCGACGACTTGTATCATTTCCAATTAGCAAACTAACGCCAAATTCCTTTCCATGTGCATGAAGCTAGTGAAAGAAAAAATAAAAATGCTCACAGCAACCACAGGAGCCCATAGGCTAGCAACAGTCAGGGCATTGTTATTATCTGCAAAATAGAGAAGTAGAGTCAGTAATACATAACGATTTTAAGTAGAGTCAATAATACATACCAATTTTTTCAAGTTATTACCACCCAGTAAAGAAATTTTTCATCAGGAAGGAAACTATAGAATGGAAAGGTAGACATCGATATTGAAGTCAAATATTATAAAAACAATTGCAGCCTAAATATTAATGTATCACTAAAATATCACCACTCTAAACGTCATATCAAGGAATCCTAAAGCTTTGGGAATTGGGACCCTAACCAAATATGTCACTTTACAGGGTCCCAATCAGAGAATGCTATTACACTTAAAAGACACTAAGTAGATTTACTATAATAAATCAGTAAGGGTAAAAGTCATTCAAGCCCTTTTAACCTCCGAAGCAAACTCTGCAAACCTTTTCCAAATTTCCTTTCAAAGAAACCTCATTGTATGGCTTCCATATGCAATAACCATTATCAAATCCCTTCATGCAATCTCATCCAGGGATAAGCACAGTTCGGTATAATTCAAAAATTTGGAAACCACCAAAGCCAGACCGAAATTTCAGGAATTTTAAAAATGGAGAACTAACACCGTCCCAAATTTTAGATCCAGTTTGGTTCCTTATAAATTCAGGACGGTTCAATTCGATTTTTCGATTCTTTCAAGACGATTTGATTCGGTTCAGTACTAGTTCAGGTATTTTGTCATTTCAATTCATTAAAAATTAAATTTTACATTTTTTAACTTTATAATCCAAAATAAAATAAATTTCATATTTTTCACTTTTAATCATTCAAAGACTAAAATAAATAACTGATAGTTTAAAAATTATGATTAATAACTTACATATTAGAAGTTAAATTAAATTTTTTAATGTTTACCATTAATTTATAATTAGTCTAATTATTAATAATATATACTAATTTAATAAGTTAAATAGTAATATATATATATATATAACTACGGTTCAATTTAGTTTTTTCGGTACTACAATACGATTTTGTTCAGTTCTCGGTTTGAATAATATAAAATCTCCAGTACTATCGCGTTAAAAAAAAAAATCGGTACAATTCAGTTCAGGTATTTTACTATTCACATCAGAGATTTTTGGTTCTGATTCAGTCCAATCCGATTGTGTGGTCCAATTCAGGAATCTTCGAATCCCGTGCTCGACCCTAATCTCATCTTCCCTATTCACATTCATGGCCATCTCTACAAAAGACTATACAAGGTTATAAAGCTCCTCATTTCCAAATCAAGGCACATTCCAACTCAAATACTAGAAGAAGGTCAGAAAAACATATTTATCTCTGACCATTCATTTTCATTATTTTTACAGACTTGCACGTTGTCAATGCTACCGACCTAGCAAAATCTAACAAACCTCAGTATTGTGTATATGCAATTTTATTCAGGTAGAATACATCTTGAAACAATCATTAGGAAACAACTACAGAAGCTACAGCAATTGATAAGTTCTGGATTTGACCTAACAAGGGCAAAATTGTCCAAAACAGATAATTCATCGCATACCCATTCAGTCATTTCTATCACTTTTCTAGTAATTCTTGTATACAAGATGGTCAAACCATCCAAGTGAGGAATTTAACCACATTGGCCAATTCAAATTACAAATCAGTTAGGCCTTACAATAAATGGGTGATGGGCCAAGTTAGAGGCACTCCACAAGGTTTATCTTCTTGCTATGATTCAAACAAAATTTGACTGGCAATCTTGCAACAAAAACCATTTTGTGGTTTACAAAATTTTTGTTCAAGAACATCTCATTATTTACCACCAGACAGCCCTCAACCTGTTATGCTTCCAGAATCTGGATCCAATTATGGAGAATTTTTATTAAATGAAAGAGACAATATGGACCCATTAAAGGAGAGAATCCATGAATCTCCAAAGGCTCATCAAGAGAGAACCCAACAATTTCTTAGAAAACAAGTATTCAGGATAAAATACTGCTTACCTTATTTTTCTTCCTTTTCTTTCTTTTAAATACCCAAAGGACTACCATTTGCATGAAATAACTATAAGACATAACTACCTTCATGTTTGTAGAACACATGACAAGCTACAGAATAAAACAAAACAGAAATAACCAAAACAAAATAACTGCCTGCCACAATAATTAAAGGAAAAAATTTTCCTGTACTGAGTGTATACCCAACTTCATATGCCCAGCCAATGATATAGTAACACCCAAAATAACCATCGTCACCGCCTAAGGAATTTACTATTACACCCTTTTTTCCAGAGTGAAGAGATACGCATACCCTCATTTGATACACATACTTTATTAATTAGGTATATACACCCAGTATGGGTAAGTTTATCTCATAATCAAGTTAACATTGAACAACTTACTACCTATAGCATTACTCCCTCCCTTAAAAATGCACTTAGGCTAACAACCATTGGTCCCAAGTTGACTCCAAAAACATTCTGTAATCATGCAATCTTACAGGAGGCAACCCTTTTGGAAACAGGGTGATGCAGACCTAGGCTCTCCAGGTGTTACCACCAGCCACTAAGTCATGCAATTCCTCACACCTAAAATGCCAATTTCAAATCTTTAACCAAGACCATTGATAAATTGTTTGTACTCCTAGAATCAATGAGCACGGAAATACTTTCATTGCTTGATAGAATTGCATTGGTTCATAACCTTGAATTCCAGAATACATGGATGGAAATATCAGGTTCATCCAATAATTCTGCTTGTGTATCTTCCCCTTTGGTCACAAAACCTTTAAATCTGTCTGTCTCTACTTCCCTTCCACCTATAGTCTGTCTCCTTTTCAAGCTAATCTGGCTGTCAAAATGTTCGAAGTTAATGACTCTAAATGTGCACCCATCTCCTCTCTGTTCAAAATTATTGCCTGCATATTCCTGTTTTGTTCCAACTTGTCCTTGGCATAATCATCTTGATACATTTCCAGCAATGCCTCAAATTGTTTCTAGACAGCTTTTAAATCACTCATAACCACCTGATCTGATACCAAACAGTTAAGGTCCCAGAATTTGGATCTAATTAAGGGGAATTTTTTATAGAATAACAAAGACAATATAAGCTCATTTAAATTAGAGAACCCATTGATCTCCAAGGGATCATCATCAAGAAACAACCCAACCATCTCCTAGAAACAAGTTTTCTGGACAAAAAACACCTTCTTTGTCTTCCTTTTCTTTCTTAGATATGGTTTTAAATAACGATCATTACATATGTCGCAGTTTTTTGCCTTACCATGACCATTATATAATGGTCAAATAATTTATGTCGGCTGTCAGGGCCATAACGGCCATTAAATTTTGATGTAACAGCCGTTAAAATTTTTTTTTTTGGGGGGGGGGGGGGATCTTTTATCTTCTGTGCAGGTTTTGCATGATGCTGTCCTATTTTCTTTACTGCCCAGCAGCTAGCACCGACAAAGACCACTTTTTCCATTTCTCTTTCATTTTTCTTCTTCTTCTCCTCTTTTATTTTTTCTTCTTCTTCCATTTCATTTGTGTCTGCCAAACCCAGCAGCTTACCTTTCGGTAATTCATAATAGATTAATGCAACAAACTCAAAAAAAAAATGTTAAGAGGAGAATTGCTTTAAGGAAGATTTCTTCACACTACACTTAAAAACATGTGTTAATATTTACACTCTCATTTTTATTGTTTTACTCGCTTTTAGATTACAAAGACTTTTTTTTTCCATCTCACTTTCATTTTTCTTCTTCTTCTTCTCTTTTACTTCTTATTCATCCATTTCACTTGTGCCTGCCAAACCCTGCCGCTTACATTTCAGTAATTCTTCATAGATTAACTAAAAAAACTCAAAAAAATTTAAAGAGAATAATAGTTTTTAGGAGGATTTCTTCACACTACGCTTAAAGAAGTGTGTTAATTTTTATAATCTTATTTTTTGTTGTTTCACAAGCTTTTAGATTATAAAATACTGTTAAATTTTAAGTTTAACTAGGTAATTAGCTTGATTAGAGGTTAGAAAATGCATATTTATCTTGATTAGTGGCTATAATGTATATAGATATCAATGAAGTTCTCTATAATTTGTAAAGCTACTAATTTAAGTTAAGAGATGTTATTTTTTGTTTATGTTGTTTTGTACTTATGTGTTAATTGTATGTCATAGTTTTAGTGAACTATGAAAATATGTCACAGGTTGCAACATTTTCCACTTTTTCTCATAAAGATTTTATATTATGGCCACAACAGCTTCATTATCATTATACACAATCATGATTGCAACCACAATTTAGAACCATGACCCAAAGGACTACATTTTGCAAGAGATTAACTACGAGTAAAAAAGTAACTCACTCCATGTTAGTAGGAAACATGACAAGCTACAGAATAAGACATAACTAAGACAAACAAAATAAAACTGCCTGCCTGCCACTATAACTAAATCAATGTTGAACAAACTATGCCAGCAAGCTATAACACAACCCCTGAACAACATTTTCCATACTAATTTCTGGAATTGGATTACTGAGTTTTTCACTCAAACCATGATGGAGCCTTTGTCATCTCCATATACTGCAACAATTATGAAATATGATTTAAACTGATAATGCAGACCATCAAACCACCACAGTAGAACAAAGGCAGACAGAAGCACGAGTCAAAATCATAAACTCACTCTTTGATATCAAATCATGCCATGAGTATTCCACTGAAGGAAGATTCACAATAGTGTTAGTTGGTTCAACAAGAGGTCTAATCTGCACATGGGAAAAGAAATACATTAAACAATATTTTTAATATCCAACTCTTTTAAATGGCAAGTCAAAACAAAAGGTATCTCATACATAAGTAATCTAGGTCAAACCTAAGAGACAGTGAATCACCTGGAGAAAGTATGCAAATGTAAATTTGCAGGCAAGGATCACTAACCAAAACAGGACATACCTGCAGGAGTTAAGAACAGATTGTAAATAATCACACTCCCTTAAGACAGACTTTACCTTACCAAGTATGAATCAACAGCAAATTTTAACCCGTCCAGATTATGAGAAACATTAATCTTCAATAGTCACTCATAAGCTTACATTGTTACCTACACCAATCAGTACAAATTGTATTTTAAAATATACAAAGACCTTTTCCTCATAGCAGTAGAATATTTAGAAAATAACAAGGAAAAGACAGTGCAATATATCATGCAATCATTTAGAAAGAAATGTGAAATATAAGCAATAAAGAAGCACTCTTACAGACATGGAATATCAGTTAGACACCTTTTAGAGAAGTCCAAGCACATAAAAACTACAAATCTAAATATTATATTCTTTAAGAAAACATTAACATGAAATCTAACCACCATCTTCAACAGAATCATGCACAGACATTCACCATTGAAAAACAGCTCAACATAGAAAAAAATTAAAAAAAAAACTTGATATAGAATTGATTAAGACATCAAGAATACTTGCATTAAATCGTGGCTCAGATAAGACAACAGCACAAATTGAGTGTTTCAGAAGATAAACAGAGATTTTTTTGGTAAACTGAAGAGATGACAAAAGCTGGAACTTTTTATGGTTGGTTATGGAAAAAATAAGAACACCACCACAATATCTTGCCATCAAAGCAGTGCTTCTGTATATAGTTAAAACAAACCTGCAATAATCACTCAATTTCTCAAAAAGACCACGTCCAACGAAATATCGCTCCTGAAACAAACAATGTGTTTCACAGTAAAATAAGCAATTGGCCCAATCTCTACTATCTTTGTTCCCTATCTATAAAGTAACAGCTGTTCATTTTTCCGCAAAGTAGATTGAACTAAACTTACCTGATAAATCCACTTAAAAAACTGAAAGAATGGTTGATCAGACATCTCAGACAAAGTATGGCAAGCTGGAAATTTAAGAAACAGCGCAAGGACTAGGCGCAAAGTTGCATAAACACTCAACACAAGTATATATATCCGAAAATAATTTGAATCCGAGTTCTGTTTATTTTTTTCTTCCAAAACCTTCCTGCAATAATTTAACACAGCTGTAAACAAAATGCATTTCTATATGACATGAAGATAAAAAGGTATGATCCAAGTGGAAAAAAATAACACCAAATACTTACAGATAAACATATGATACAAACACTGAGCTCAAGCCCCACCAGAAAAACCTGATAACAAGCCTTGAGATAGCCATGCCTCTTGCGGTAGTGTAAGCCCCAAACATAAGCAGGACATCCAAACAACCTGAGAAACACACAATTGACCAAATGAACAAAAAAATGAAAAGGACCTAGCAAGAGTGACATAGTTTATGCAAATTGAAATTCCTGAATGGTGTAGAAGAGGTACTCTCTATGAAGTTCATGATTGCAAATGAAGGCCCAATGCTAAGCATTACTTTGAAAGTATCCAAATTAATATGCCCATGGTGGAAGGCTATAATTGTCAAAACCTGCAGTCAATAAGGATAGGAACACATTGAATTGAGAGATTACATACCCAAAGATTTTATATGTATATGTGTGTGTGTGTGTGTGCGCGTGTAACTGAAATTTAGAAGTGTAAATCTCACCTGAAACATCAAAGCCAAGAAGATCCAGAGCCGATGGAAACTTCGATAGAGGTGGAGAAATGTACGGTGCTCAACGAAAGTGCTTTTACCAGTCTATCAATTTGTGAAAAGAAAATAAAATAATAAAAAGAAACTTAGCTAAAGGAGGTGAAAGTCTAGAAGATACAATCATTTGCCAAATATAAGACTCCCTCTCATGAAGAATTAGCAGTTGATATAACTACACCAACAATCCAATAATAACAAAAGCAGCTTTTGTCATTTTACATAACTAAACAAAACTACTTCATGTAAAAATAAAAAACAGATGATCTACTCAGCACTAAATACAAATTACCTAAGCATAAAACTCAATAATACTGTCACAAACAGCTGCAATTAATAACAACCAAAAAACTTATTAACATTAAGCACCATAGAAAATACTCGAAATTTATTCTAGTGAAGATCAATTAATATCCATTACTTAATTCAAGGTTTAGCATGTATGCACCCAAACAACTCAGCACACGTATGTTGAAAGGGAATGCTTCTGCTGTCACTGTGGTTTAACAAAATGTCAATATCAGATCAAGACAGAGTCTGAGATCAGGATTATATGCTAAGCAGGTCATTAGTTGTGAATATACAAGTTATAAAAGGATAACATGGCACAAATATCTTGTAAAATAAACATCACAACCATTCAAGAGTAAGGGATAAGCCTATTAAAAGTTCAAAAAATAAAAAAGCAACATGTTATGGATTGCTGGAATAGTTGGTTATTCAGTTTTATTTTAGTTATTGTGGAAGGTAGTTATAATATTTTATCTATTTCAGTTGCTACGTTTCATTTTGTAGGCCTATCATGCATGCTAAAAACATCGAGGCAGTTACTTTCATATATCCCACAAATTTTAACTCCTTGGATATTAAGAAAGAAAAGAAAGGAAATGAAGGTAAGTAGTATTTCATCGTTAAACTCATTTTCTTAAGAGATCGATGGGTTCTCTCTTGATGAGCCCTTGGAGATCATTGTGTTTTCTCCTTAATGATCCCATTCTTTTCATTGATTTTCAACCAAGTCATCCTATAACTTCATCCATAATCTGAGACCATAACAGAACAGCAGTAAAGAATAAATACTAATAATTTGCAGACATATTACTTTACAGTGATACATCTAAAATCATCTGTAGCCAAAGAAGTCATCTCATATAGAATAGACAATCTTCCACATTAATGCCCTCATCTAAACATTTCTAGTGCTAAATCTAATAATTACCAGATCTCTACATTAGTTTTGACAACAAAATATAACAAAATAGGAAGTCAAAATCCAACATCATGGATTATAAAAACCTACCCTTCGCTTTTTAGGTTTAAACAAAAATGATGAATCCTTCCTCATAGGCCAGCTCAAATCAAAGCAAGCACGTGACCTGCAGCACATATTGCAGATAAGAGATATGATACTCCAAAATCTGCAAAGAACTGAACAGTAATGAAACCCCCATAAAAGCACACCAAAAGTATTCATTGAAGTCATCATAATTCCTCCATGCCGAATGTGCAGCTTTTCCATTATTGTTCCTGGCTACTTCCTGCATGCATAATCACAACAGCAGCAAACAAATTCACTTTGGTGACATTTAAAAATCAAGTTCATTGAAATGGACCCGCATAGATGCAACATTCATAGGTAGAATAAGATGAAATTAGAATAATTTTGCTACTAAATATCTAAAGAAAGCGTGAGTCAAATCGTATAAGAAGGGTGGACTTGTTGCTTGAGAAGACATGAGCATGCCAAGAGGTGAAGGTGGTCTATGTGTCAAAAGGGTAGGCGAATGGAAAAAGCTGCTGCCACTAACATTGTGTGTGAGCTTCTTACAAATAACATCACTCTTTGGACTCTGTAGGTCATCTCAAACAAGCTGAAGCAACTAAACTTCTGTGGTATCAAACAGCCCCATGAAGCTAGCTGGGTTGGACTAACTTACTGAGATTAAGGACTCTGATAAGGATTTTTCAGCTATAATCTTGGTAATTAACAAAGCTGCTGTTTCTGGTATGATCCATGGATTAATGGTGAATCTCTAGTAGAAAAGTTTCCATGAATTAGCATATCTGATGCTGATGTGCCTAAGTATGCTACTGTAGCTGATGTTGGAGAAACAATAAAAGATCGTCTGATCCCATGGATACTGTAACTAGTCAAGCTTGGAATTGGTTGGTTCAATTGTTGTGTTAGGGAAAATGAGGAGGATAAAGTGTAACCCGGGACTTTGAGACCGCTGGAAAAAGAGTTCATGAAATGTTTTGCTGCGGGGTCCCAATCAGCATAGTTTTATCACCGGTTTAGCTATCAAAGGGAGATTGCTTACAAAATCTAAATTGCTGAGATGGAGACTGGTAGTTGATAGGAGTTGTGCTTTCTGTGGTTGCCATACTGAGTCATTCTGTTTTTACAATGTTCTTTTGCTAGCCAGGTATGGAAAAAAGTTCTTAATGAGCTGGGTATTCATATAATTTCTATGATTTGGACACAAGAGGTTTATTGTTTCAGTCATAAGGCTAGAAGTAAGAATGTGAACAACAGAAGAAAAAGCTCTTTTCAATAATTCAGAGTGCTATACTTGCCAGGCTGGAGACCTTTTGTTTCTTGAGCAGCAAGTTGAGTCCATATAAGAAGTTTTGCTAAGATTTGAAGTATTATAAATGTTAGGATATCCATTGTTTTGTAGTTTAATTCTCTTGATTTGTTTTATTGCATTTAGTTTCCTGCTGTATATGTTGAGGTTTCAATCGTATATTCTTTTGGTTATTTATCCAAAAAACAAAAAGAAAGAGCAGAAGTTCAAAAGTCCAACTAAAAATCATTTCTGGAACAATCAATAAAAAGTATAAATTAGGGAACTGCAAGGCTCAGTGAATGAATATATATCAATTCACCATTCTTGTTGCACAAATCAAAGCACTTCATAAATCAATAAGAGCCTGACAGATCTCAGTCAATCTATCATTACTACTCGAGACAGCCATCAAACCACTGTCTTTGCATAATCCTTTTCCACCATACTGTCTGCAATTGTATGGAATTTATTATTAACACCCACAAAGTCAGTGATTTGATGATTCCTTACAAATTGATGCTAGTATGATCAAATATTTAACTTTTCATTTGAATGTTTCTTTCAATAGTATTTTGATTGGATGGACGGTTGTCAGCTCTGTACAATATCAGAGCACAACCACAGATATATGGCAGTCGCTACTACTCATAACCCAGTCAATTAGACTCTACATTTTAAAAACTTGATTAAGAGCCGCAAGCTAAGACCTAAAACCAAAGAGCATGGCCTCTTTCAGCTTTTGTGGGCATACTTCACAGATATGCTCAGCAAGCATCAGACAGAAACATCTTAATATCTTATATTCATATATGCTAAATATGAGAGGCACTAAATTTCATAAACAAAAGATCAAAATAAGGCTCCACTGACTGCTGCCAATGTGTCATATATAGGGAAAATAATTTGATCAAGGAAGGAAATAGAGCCATCATCCTTTCTGCAACTGGCAGCAGTGTCAGCTTCTCTATGATCCAGTATTGTATCCAAGTCCTTTGCCATCTGAAAAGTGCGTTCAAAACATTTACACTGATGACTAAAAACACAACAGACAAGAAAGTATAAGCAGTACATATGAAAATAGGGATGTCAGTGAAACATTCTTCTGCAAAAACAGATATTAAACTGTACTGTCTTACCAAAACATCCTTGCAATTGAATTTTTGGACACAACGTTTCCTAATCCTAACCATTTAGGTCATCACTTGGAATATGGGTCAAGTTCTGTGACATTTGTAATTTAGCAACCATAGAAATACTATATGCTATTATATGTTTCAAATTATATGATTTCTATGAAAAGTCTAGCAAAAATTGTGCAAGTAGACTACGGTAGAGGTACGATGTCGAAAATAGGATCAAGTTGAAAATGAGGATTGAATAATTAACTACTAAAAGTTATTTAAAATTTTACCTGAGCAAGAAATTTTACATTTCCAAATAACTATGATTAACAAAAATTCTGAATATTGACCAAAAAAAAAAAATTATGTGACATTTCAAATACCTTTTCTTTACAAGAAACAAAGCATTATTGAGAAAGAACAAGAACGTACAACATGGATGGCTAGGAATCCCATTATATACATCAAAAGAAAGCAACAGATAAGAACAAAATAGACACACTAAAGATAACATCCTCCAGTCAAGCTCAGTAACAGCCAAAGCGATACAGAAGCCAAAAAAAACCACCTTATCCCACATATGAAATGCCAAGTACATTCTAAAGATAGATAATAAATGTATCTTATTAATACAAAATATCATAATATGGAATTGTTTATTTTATTCATAGGCAAATATTTAAGTTTAGTATTTTTAATGGCGATGAAAGTACATTTAATATTATTTGCAGGAAAAATACACTACAAATAGAGAGACTTAAAATTGTCTGCTATGATATAATTTCAGTCAATGACTCAAATATCAATTTTTGTGTAATACATAGATGGAATTATAAAACCATATTAGGATAGCGAGTATCTGATAATTAACAAGGTTGAAGACAATTGAGATTATTTTGACAAGAAAAAGTAAAAAGACAGCTCATTATAAACATTATTACGATAACCTGAGAGTACTGAAATGAGATTTTAACACAAATAAACTCAATGTTTTAATAGCTTTTAGTTTCTAATATTTAGTTCCTATGTGTTTGAGAGTCTCAACACCAAATAGTTTAGGACTTTAAGCATATATTAACAATAAATCTAAAAACATCATTACTACACAGAAAACCCTAAATGTCTATCACTAAACTGGAACCAAAAACAGATGAAAAGAATTTTTTGGAGGAAAATGATCCTCTTTCATCAACTACCATTTCAATCCCCCACCCCTTCGCTCTCCCTTTTGTTCACATAAAAAAAAATCTAGAGAATTATTATCTCAAAGCTGCTAAAACCATCTCTAACTGCCAACACAAGAATACCAGTAGGACTATTATCTTTATCTTAAACAATTACAATTTTCCCAATTCAAACACTATCCAACATACATAAACTTAGAACTTGTTTTCCATTTAAAAATTTCAATACTGGCTTAATTTGTTACTAGCAATTCAACTGCGTTTTACCTTTTAAATATTTGGTGCTGAAAAAATTTGTCTGATATCTTCACTGCTAAACTCAGTCTCATTAAAGAAAATCCAATATTCAACCATTTCAATAGCAGCCAAAGTGTCAAATGCACAACTAGAAAAAACACCAGGCATAATTTACAACTATAGTGTTAATCGATGATCCCATACAGTAACCAGCAACTAGCTAGCTTTCAGCTGTAAGGGGAACACAACTACTGACCAATATGAGCATGAAGGAAAAAGTCACATCCAGCAGGGTAAGGAATCTTCTTTAGAGCTCAATTGAAGTGAGATAGCAAGTCCAATGACAAACACAACCAAAAGAAACTTATTAGGAAAGTGCAAAGCTTACATGGTGAAATATATAGCAAATGCATTCAGGAAGAAAGCGGACATTTGCAGCTTCACCCCATATAAGAAAGTACAGGGAAACAAGGAAAAGTTTCCGGTCCCTATTAATTGCTTCAACACTGAAACAAATTCAAAAACTAAAATAAATGCCAAAGAAAATAGAAAAGCAGAGACAAGCACCCAAAAAAATAAGCTGCATTCTCAAGATAACAGCAAGTTCCAGAAGAGACCTATTCCATACGAGTCGTATTCGCAGATATCTGCACCATTTGATGTAGTTATCCAGCACCTTGAAAAAAACTTCATTGATTGCTTTCTCATCAATTTTCTATGCATGTAAAAAAGGAAATTTTTATGAAGAATACACCAGAAAGGAAACATTTATGACAAGTACATCAGTTAATTTATGAAAAGTACATCAATTAACTCCACTTCCAGAAGAATCCTGACAGCCACATTACAACAATATAAGAAATATAAACATAAATAATAAGCCTCTTACAACAACTGGATTATGTAACTTAGCTTATGATGTCCAAAGTAAACAATAGCAACCAAAGAAAAGTATCACACAAGAATGAATGGATGGCTTCTACGTTTAGCGTAATCAATTTCTCATTAAGTGGCTGACTTTGAAATTGCTGGGAAAAGAGAACCATAATACAATCAAACAAAATATAGACAAACTGACAGCAGTTTCTTCAAGGAACAATAATTTCTAAATGGTCACAATAAGGACATAAAATATTAGAACCCGGCAATCACAATAATTATCTCTCCACATCAGAATATGAAAGACAATTATTTTTTCAAAATGGATATTTTTTTAATTTTATGGCTTGGAATGATATTTGCTCTAACTTTTTTTTTTTTTTTAAGAGCCCAATAGGCCATGTCCCTGAGCATGATTAAGACAAGGAATTTTTTTGTTGGCATATTGAAAATTCTTTTAGGTAAATAGGTAATCCAATCTAGTCTCAGAATAATGATTGATTGAATTAAGTTAAACTAAATTTAGTCTTGGCCAAAAAATTAGCACACCTGTTTAAAATCACATATGCAGCTGAAATTAGAAAACAATCCAAGTAATTAGTTCAAAAACATAATGATTAACAAGCACATTAACTTAAATAAAGAAACAATTGTAGTTGAGGTTGATCATTCAAAGCACTCACAGGATTAGCCTGAACAGGAATGCCAAGTCGGCACTGCGCATTTGCTATTGTGAGGATAAGATTTTCACGTTGATTCCTTATATTGTCTTTCTGCAAATAATAATAATAATAATAATAATAAATTAAGAGAAAAGGCCATTGATCAAGCAATAAGAATTCAAAAGAAATTGAAGGAAAAATACAATTTGGAGATTGTCACAAAGCAGAAACGATGACAGAATATCTGTTCATATCTTCATCGAAAACATTGGGTTATATCTTTTGTGGGGTAAACTGAGATTTTATAATAAAACTCAACGCATTGTAGCTAATGTAGCTTTCCTATTTCTAGACACCATTTACTGCAAGATAGGATCCAGGCAGGAGAGTTTCAAAAGGAAGGCAAGAAAAGGGGTAGTTGAAGAAGACAATCTTAGTCTTGTCAAGTTTAGAAATTATATACAAAGAGGGAGGAAGGAGAAATGATTACTTGGCTTGACTGGGTTGGAGGGGAAGAGCGTTTAATTATTAGAATACAACCAAGTCTATTCCCTTCAAATACATTTTGGTTTATCAATGAAATAATAATGGTGAAAGGACAAGACAATAAAATTTTCCCTCGATGTAAAATTTGATACACACCCTTAATTGTAGTGCAATGAATTTCACCTTAGGGGAATAGCAGAAAAGAAAACAGATGAGAAGCGAGATTCCCTTCCCTTCATTAAATTCCTAGCAATGCGTATTAGTGAAATTGATTCACATGACTATTTGCAATTTCTTCTAGTACCTTTCATTACAAATATACACCAAACACACAAGCATATGTGTACACAAAACACATGAAAGAGTGTATGAGATTCCACAAATATAATCACAACCATATATTCACATAACTAGTCGATATTCCACGCTTCGTGCGGTTTGAAGCTATTTTTATATTTTTTTAGAATTTTAAAGTAAAATTATATATTTTTAGTGGTGTTATTATTTATTATATTTATTCAATGATATTAAATAAAAAATTTAATGCCAAAAATAGATTTAGTACAGTGAAATTTTGAGATATTATTTATTATTTAGAATGTCGTATTTAATTTTTTAATGTTCATTTATTGTTTCTATACATAGTAATTATTACTGTATTAGTATTGAATTGTGGAGTTTTAACTGTTTTTTATATTATTTTATTAAAATATAAATATTTTTTATAAAAAATATATAAAATTAATTTTATGTTATGAACTTTTATTAAAATATAATAAATACATAATCATAATTTGTAATTGAATTAAAATATATAAACAAAAAATAAATAAAATTTGATAGTTAATTACGTTACTATTCACAATAGTGACACTTAAATATTAAGAATGAATGAATCGATCAAAACAATGATAATAGATGGGTTGAACAAAACGACTAATAATGAGTAGTCACATCATCATTTGGGCTGATTTTTGCTTTGGTTTTATATATACATGCAGAAGTTCAATTGACACAATGTTTGTTCTACACTATGAACATGATGCATCATCTACACTCTTGTATCACTAGCTACAAACAATTCTCGTGAGTGTTAATCAGCACCAATGCCTTCAAAATTCCAAGTAAATGGCTAAGTTTATTAGAGTGAAGGTCCAAGCGGGCAAATAATGGAACTATGGAAAAGAAAAGGTACAAGACAAAAAAGAAAAGAGCAACCAAGTTGAGATGCAAAATTAAATTTTGTACACAGTTTCATCAACAATAAGCTCCACTGACAATAAATTATCTGAGGAGCAGATCAAGAATGAAGATTTATGAACCTGAAAGCCAAAAGCATACTCCAGAAGATCAAACATGTCTGCATCCCGATCTCCAGAAATCTCAAAATCACCAGGGAGTCTAGGGAAGTGCTCAATATATTTAATGGCAGATATTGCACTTCTAACCTGGAAAAATAATCCAACCCCAACATAGAAGAACGAGATTTTACTTGGAGACTAGCAATGAGTGTAATTGATACATATATAAACATTGAAAAAAGAAACCTTAGATTAAGTAATTGCAAGGCTCAAAGACATGAACAACCAAGGATACAATATATTAAAAAAACCAACTTACCTCAGGAAAAACTCCAATAGCATTGGTCAATGATGGTGCTTCCAAAGGGACAATATTATAAGGGACGAGTTCCCCAGCTTTTTTAATTCTTCGCAACTGGAAACTCAGAGACAAAAAAAATTAAGTTAATCAGTAAGTAGATTGAACCTTTGGAATTAGTCCGGCTCTAAAGCTCCAAGTTGCTAAGAAACAAAATCTTTCTTCCTGTTTTTCTTAGCAAATAACAAAACTAACAAGATCAGCAAATCAACTGGATATAGTACGATTCAAACAAGTTACAATAAATCTAGAATACAAACCCTAATCACCAGCAACAGACGTGCAGATTAAAAAAAAAATTTTGAGACTTCAACATAACATGTGGAAAGATGTCAAACTACTCTTTCGGCTTTTTATTTTACATCAAAGGCAGGTAGAGATAATTACCTCCTCCCTAATATGTCTTCCAACACCATCAGGATCAGCATCTTTGCTAAGTGCTTCTATGACCTCTACTAAGGCCCTCAATGTGGCAAATACCTTCTTCATCTCTAGAGATCTCAACCTAAGACAGAAATTTAAAATGCTCATGCAGTATGAACTTATGTTTGATATTTACTACAAAATGCAATAAGGTTACTTTACTTCCAGTCCTGTATGTTCATATAAAATCCCCATTAAACATGCAATAATATTTAAGTATTACTTTTAGCACATTACAACAAAAGATGAAACTCTAAATTCACCTTTAGTACAAGCAACACCCAAAGACACATGAAATCAAAAACATGCAAGGCACATAGTAAAAGACTACATTATAAAAAAATAATAATAAATGAAACATTAACCACACAAGGAAGAAAATTATCATGTTGCAGATTCAGCAAAAGCGAATAAAAAGCCACTTCGCTGATTTTGTTGATGGTGCAAAGGTAACAAATGCAGATTGTATCCTAAAAGTTTGACCTCCAAATTAAAGAATCCAGTCAGTGGTTGTTGCTTGATGTTAGAGACAAATGTCTCACGGACTCCCTCCAGGCATGCATGTTTACTTCACTAATTGCTGTCGTTAGGACAAAGAGATCATTTGGTTTCCATTAAATATACCGTTATAATGCAGAATTCAATGTTGAACCAAAACAATGTGTTTAATATTTCTAAATGTATAGGTTTTCTACAGGTAAAGTGGATGATCCAATTAAAAAAAATGTGGTTGACACAAGTAAACCAATCAGTCAAAAGGGGAAAAAAATGGCCATACTCTCCAAGATTAGCACTGGTAAAAGTTCCAGATTCCCGCCACTTCTGCTCCTCTTTTTGGATATCATCCACCCTATGCTGTCTCTTATACAGCTGGTAAAATTCCCAAAGGTGTTCAATGTCATGACTACGATCTATCTGGGCACCATCTCTCTTTGCAAGTTTTTGCTGAAATAAATAATGTCTTCATCAGAACTAAAACTAAGACACAGAGAATAATGCAATAGAAATAAAAACAGCATAAATGAGCTGATTGGCATTCTGCCATTGCTATTTTTAAAATGGCCATAATAATTAAGTTCTATACCCAATCCACAGACTCCATAAAAGATTCAAACCTTGGGTATACCTTAATAACAGACATCAAACCAGTCTTGAATTGAAGAACACCACGGCCAACGCTATTGGGATCCAAGTTTTGTGCCATAGAATATGCCTGCTCACACACTGAAAATTAGAAGAGTCAATTTTTTTTTTTTTTGAACACTATACCAGGCTTCATATAAGAAAAGGTAGTATTAGAATGAACCACATGTTCCAGTTACAAACTGTACATAGCTACAAGTATACATTGACTTCAACAAAAAGTTTTAAAAAATAAAATAAAATAATGCACCCTATGCACGCAAGAAAACAAAATCCAACACACACCATTTGATCAAAGTGCAAAGATGACAAATTTAAGAGTGCATTTTCAATGAATCAAAGAAGGATCCATCATTCTCATATTCGTACATTTTGTGCAAAAATAGAAACCTCAAAAATGTAGCACTCAGTAGATGTCTATTCCAATAAAATTTAAATGCCTAACTTTCATTTAAGGCAAATATAAACACCCACAGGCTCAGCCTAATGGTAGAAGCATATTCCAACTCAGGCATAGAGTAAAGTTCAAGTCCCCCACCCCCCCCCCCCCCCCTTAAAAATTATGCCTCCTTCATCTTCATGTCCATCTCAAAATGCCAATAATCCATCACTTCGAGTACAAAAAGACATCTCCACTAGGCTATCATTAGTAAATGTGAACCAAAGGATTTTCTGTATATCTCGCCAGATTTCCCTTCAATCATCTACCAATAACCTAATTCTTAAATGCCCAAAAAAATCCTCCAATATCATTTGTATTATCATGTTCCATTGAAAAAGGCATCAAAGTCCAGAACCCCTTAGAAATGCAAGTTCCTCCATTGATTCCCCTCTCTCAATTCCATTGACTACATATAGCTCAGTAAAAACTATTAATTCAGTAAAAAATAGGAGTTAGAATTAGATTTCATTGATACCATCTAACAAATCCAATTCAATTGTTTACCTATTTTCAATCTCAATGAGTGAATTTTCAAGTTCAACTAACTTGTTTTTAAGATTTAAAGGTTCTCATTTCTTATTGGGCTGAAAATGCACTAAAAAAACAGAATATCAATCATCTAGCTATCATTTTAAAGTGGCTATAATATAGAACTTAGTAATTATTTTCTTGTTTGGACATTAACCATTATCTCCATTAGATGTCAACCAGTTGCTTGAGACTGGCATAGTAAAACTAAAACAATTCCAAATAGGGGGGAGGGGGAACCTTTGTAGTTGCTTCCACGTGTGATTAAAAATTTAAAATAAATAGACAATTTATAATGCTGTAGGATTCCCATCTATAGACAGTTATATTTTGTTGAAGTTTTTGAGAGCATAGCACCATGTAATAACTATATAGTCTCACTCATTAATTACTGTGTCGATTATTTAAATTCTACAAGAAAAAAAAATTATGAGTTCTTTCCCATACCCCTCGGTACAGGAATAATACATGCATGAAGTTTATATTAATCAAATTCAACCTCAGTTACCTAAAATATGGAGAGAATAACTTCAACTAAAATCATATCACATCGCAACATTTACTAATCAATCATCATTTAGAGCCATTAAACCAAATCCAAGCCAGCTAAATCAAGGGCGAAAAAACTAGAATAGTACTTACTAATTCTTGCAACAACGGGGTCCACATCTTGTATCTCATCAGCAGCCTGTAAGATGGCATCGATGTTGGTTGTACGGACGAGCGATGGCGGAACAGCTCCAGCGATGCCGCTAGGGGTCTCGTGGCCTTGCCCAGCAGTTCTCAGTTGCTCCCTATTTAAGGTGGCCCTCACCAGCCTTTCCCAGTTATCATAAACCCTAGACATTATTCCGACTCGGGAATTAGAACAATCCAAATCCTCGATTTAACATGCCAACCCTAGATCAATATATGAAACGATGAAAATCTAGGCTACCACTCGGTCCAAAGTTAGATAAAATTCGACTCGGTTATGGTACGCTAGATCCGTAATTGTAAGGACAGGAGAAAGTATACAGAGTGTCTCGATATGAAGTTTTAGCAAAGAAATGGCTACGCGTAGAAGAAATATGGAGATCGCGGGAATGACAGAACGAAGAAAAGAAAAAATATGGCAGAGTGAAATTACGTATTTCTCCCTTAAAATTGATGAGGTGGAGATGGAGTGTGTTAGTGTTTGTGTGGCATTTCATTGGGAACGCTAGATGAAATTAGCTGCTGCTCGGATTGGTTTTGCAGGCTATGATTTGGTGAAATTTTTTTGGATTTCTTGTATGAGTGGTACACCAGATCATAACATGACTTTTGATCCGCGTGAGCGTGTTTGTGTCAGACCTTTTTTTATTTTTTTTTTTTTAGTATGTCGTATCATACTTACATAATAAGATACCATCGGCTGGCTATGTTTGAAAATTCTTTTTTTTTTTTTGTTAGTTCAGCTATAGTACTCGGTTTTGAATTTTCAGCTAGCGTAAAAAAAATTTATAAAATAATGAAAAAAATTTCATCTTATTTTATCTTAAATATAAAATATTAAAATAAATAAAATTTAAATTAATATTATATAAATTATTTTATGTTTTTATCATTTAATTTAGATAAATTTTTTATTTATTTTAAAATATTTTTTTATTTTATTGTACATTTTTTATTTTATATATATTTTTCTTTTTTAATAGATATTTTAATGTTTTTAAATTAATTAATATAATGATAGTATATAGTTATTAGTCATTTATTTATAAAAATATTAATTTGATAAATAATAAATATTTTTCATAAATAATTTTCATGACAAACATAATAAAATGACAAATAGTCATTATAAATAATTGTTGAGATCAAAATAATATATATATATATATATATTTTTTTTTTTTCTATTAACAATATTTAATTTAATTGATACATTCATATTTTTTGCAATCAATAAAATTTAGTTTATATATATATATTCGTACAAACATGCATATATTTATTTTTCGAAAATGCATGCATACATATATAGATATATATACACACACAAATATATATGTATATCTACACATATACATACATATATATGTATATGTATGCATATATATATATGTGTGTGTGTGTGTACATACATATATGTATATAGACATATATATATGTATATATATGTGTATATATTTATATACATGCATAAGTATGTGTGTGTGTATAAATATTGCACAAATGCTTACATGATTTTACAAAAATTAAATTCATTTAATGAAACCTATTTAAATTAAACATGTCATTTTATTCATCAAAATAACATAAAATGAACATGTCTATTAAAATGAATTTTCTTACTTCAAATTTTATTTTAGTGCTTAATAAAACACTCCATTCAGTTTCAACTTTTTTAAGAAAAATAAATTCTAGTCGCCTCTTATCTTTGTTCTCTCTCAAAATTACCTAATATTTCCTTCTTTTCAAGGTCGTCGTCTATAGCTCTATAGCTTTAGTCGTGGATGATCCATGGACAGTGGCTTATTCCTTCTCTTTCATTTTCATTTATTAATAAACTATGACTGCATATTTTTTTTAAGCGAAATCTTTCTTTTTATTCTTTGAATTTTGCTTCAACAATTAGGTTGCAATGGTGAAAATGATACCTCCAAATAAGATCCTTCAAATTATATAATCCAATCTCATTTTTTGGGCTTCAATTTATTGATAAATAAATTTCAGCAGCGTCATAGGAATATCTAATTTAATAAGAGATTTGCAGTCGAAGCAATGTTTATTTTTTATGTTTATTTTTCTCTTACACTAATTTGATTTAAACTTCAAAGTCAAAATCTTAAGGAAAACAAAGATTGGGTAAAAAGAGAATTACTATTTTTCTCAGGTATATGATTCATTTAAGAAATCAGAATCATTTTTTTTATAACATTAAAAGAAATAATCAAATTTAAATTTTTGATATTATTAATTATATAATAGTTAATAATTGAATTGTTATATTATTTTTAATTTTTCAATTAAAGATTTCAGTACAATTATATTTGATTATTACTATTATATACATATATCGGTTCAATGAGACATTTCTAAGAAAATATTTTATTGTCATCTCCTTTAATGCATCAAATAATTAGGTATTTTCTGATGTTTTTTCTTGAATACTCTATTTCAAGAGTTTCGTTATTGGCTATTGGAAGCATAATAAATGATTTTTCATACTATTTGTTTTTATTATCATATTCTCCTTATACTTGTGGGATCCATCAATTTTGAATCCGCTAAAGATTTTTTCAAATCATTAGTCTAATTTTTAATATAAAAATAGGATTAAATTCGTCAAATATAATATATATTGACTTTTGTCTCTGCTTGTGATTAGAGGTGTGTACTATTTCGTTCAAACTAAAAAGTTAAATCGAATTGTACTTATTTGAAAATTCAATTTGGTTTATTTGATA
>CATIWR010082788.1:0-22767 GCA_949677035.1 Omphalea diandra
TATGGTTAATGAAGAGAATAATAACTCCAGTATATTCTATTTTTTCCAAAAAGTATATCCTCTAAACATCTTAGCATACATTATGGATAATTCTACACTCGCAGTTGCCCTACGCATAGTGATAATAGTAATTCTCTTACATACGGTTTGGAATACATCATGTGAGCAAAAAAAAACAAATCATTATTGAATAAGATTTTTTTATTTAAAATAAAATTTAAATTAATGAAATTAAATTTTATTATTTATAAGAATTTTACAATGAATTGAAATTATTTTATCTTTTGACTATCATTGTTTATTTAAAATAAAAATAACTAATGTTAATTTAAATACTTAAAGTTATAGTCAAGGTATTAGAGTAATTTATTCTGAATTTTTTTTAATTGAAATGAATTCTCTAAAAAACTATAAAATTTTTTTAGCTAATATAATTTTTTCATTATGTCATTTCTCTTTGAAATGAAATAATTAAATTCATTTAGGTATAGTCTTTTTTAATAGGAAAATTATTTAAATAATTTTCTTTTTAATTTTCTCAAAATCTGTATTTCAAACATAATCTTAGAGTTTGTTTGAAAATTAATTTTATAAAACTCAATGAAATTTTTATGCTTTTCATATTTTGCGTTATTTCAAGGGTCACCAATATTTATCAACTATTAGCTAGTATGCAAATAACTACACCTTATTATTAAGAGTGAGCACTCAATCTATTCAATTTATTTAGTTTCATTTTTATTAAAATTAAAATAATTAAGTTTTATATTTTTAAAACTAATTCAATTTTTTAAAAAATAAACTAAAATTATATACTCAAAAATCCAATCCAACTAAATTTATAAAATTTGAATTGATTAAATTTGATTTAATCAAAATTATATATTTTTTAGATTAATTTAATTCAAATTTTTATCATTGAATTTAATTTTTTATTATATCAAACTGAATTTAAAAATTAAAAATCAAAAAATTTTTAATTAAAACTGAATTGGACTAAATTATAATAAAAAATAAATCAAACCAATTAATAGTATCAATTCAATTAATTTATTTAGTTTCATTCGATTTATGTTGACTCCTATACTTATAACTCATGATATGCTTGTTCTAATCTTATGTGAGAATAAGAAAGATATTCAGATTTTTAACTTAATGTCAATATTGATAAATTGTGGCATTTAAAAATAAATTTTCACTTTTATTTGAGTGGAGATAAATTTCTATTTCAACGTCTTCCTCATTTTTATTTAAATAATATTTTTTTTTTATTTGTAGTTAGGGCTGAAAATATTTTACTGGTGTTAAATACTTTTATCTGATTTTATTAATTTTATCTCTCACTAATAAGAATTTTCTTTATAATTATTATTATTTATTATTTTCTTAGTGAGAGTTTTATAATTTTAGGAGAAGCTATTTAAGTGTTCAATGATGATCACATGTCATTCCTCAAATTTAATATAATTTATCATATGAATTTCAATTTTCATCATACTATAAATACTAGACATAATAAAAAATTCACATCATACTATAATATTGATAAATTTTACAACTGATAAATATATAAAAAAAATTTAAAAATGATTCACAAAAAAATAATATAATAATTTTAGATTTGAGTTAATTTATCAGTATTAGTTATATTAAAAATGAAATTATTATAAATATACTATTTTATTTGGGCATGATAATTATTTGGATGTCTTCCCAGGGTTTTGAATATTTGTAAGTCATAGTAGTCAAAAGTCAACCTCCATGTTCATTTATTCCGAAGGAGATTAATCTGTAGGTGTCAAAATGGGCTATTACAGGAACTGCCGTGTGGGGCTGCTACTAATTAATCAACCCACTTTAAGAATACCGAAGCTTCCTCCCTTTCAAAAGGTTTGCTAATGGAGGAAAGACCCTATTAATCAAAGCCCCCCGTGTGAACAAGAAAACTTATTTCGGCTCACACATATTTATTTTGAAAAATATTTTTCTGTCAATTTTTTGATATTGGAAATGCTTTGAAAATTTATTTTATTAATTTTATTTTTACGATTAAAAGAAAAAACTAAATCTTTTTTTATAATTATTTTCCAACTTTCACTAAAATACTAAACAACTAAGAATAAGTTATTTTGGATACGTAGTTATACGCATAGCCTGATGGTGATGGTGAAATACCCATTTGAAAGAGAAAAGTTATCTCTATCCATTTATTTTTACATAAAATGATTTTTTTAAAAAATAATGTTCAAAAATAAAATATTTTCTGTCCATTTAAGTCTCTTTGACTTATTAGTTATAAGATAATTAAGCTCAAACATAAACAAATTACATATAATCTCTTTGTCTCAAAAATGATATTACCTATAATTTTTCATATTATTTAAAAAAATATATTTAATATTTTGATAATTCACAATTTATAATATATTTTTTATTTATGCTCTTAATTATATTTAATTGAGAAATAAATATACTTTATTAGTTAAATAATAATGATGGTAAATTAGTAAAATTTGCTAATAATTAATGAAAGTAAATATATATTTTGAAATATCTAAAAAATGAATAATTTTTTTAATAACAGAAGGAATACTACGTAGAAAATGCAATAATCCATTTTGCCGATATTATATGTAAAGATAATAAAAAATTTTCTTGATATATTAAAACAAAAAGTGATGAATATGGCAGTGGTTGAAGAAAAATTCCAAAAGAAGCAAATAATTGATGTACGCACTCCCAATTAAATGCCCTCATCTCATTCCGACACAACAGTGAAAATTTTTGTGTGGTTGGAATTATTTTAGTTCCGGACCTTTATAGTGCAAATCACTCATTAAATTTCAATTTATTTCTTAAAAATATATTAAAATTTTATTCAATTTACATCATACTTAATTTTAAATGAAAACTAGCAACCATATTATGCATTCTGGGCATATAATATGTTTAGTATAAATATGTATATTTTTCTCTTTTATCATATTAAATTTGTGATTTATTCAATTTATTGCTTTTCTTTTTTTCCTCTTTTTTAAAAATATTTTTCATAGTAATTTAAGTTACTATTGATTAATTTACTAATTTTATGTATTTTTACTGTTTTGCTTTTTATTATAAGAAATATTTTCTCGTATGTTGTGAACATATATTATTATTTGTTTATTTTTATACTATTTCAAACTACTGATATTCAATTTCAAACGATGAATTCTTTGTGTTTTTTTAATATTGAAGTTATTAAATTAGTTGAAAGATATTTAATTCTATTTGTAATTAATAATAATCATCAAATAAAATTAGTTTATTGAAAATATAATTTGTATTGCTCTATTGATTTGATTAGATACTATTAAAAAACAGTTTCTAATATTCAAATAAATTGTATAATTTTATGCTATTAATTTATTATTTATTATGATATTAATATATTAGTTGAGATTTATTATTTATTTCTAAATAACAAATTTATATTATTCCCTAGGAAGAATTTCTGATATATTGATTGTAGTGATAGTAATGAAATGGTTGCAATGGTCGTGACCGTAAAAAGGATAAGGGTGTGGTGGTACCCAAAATGCCAGATGGTTTTTTTTTAAGAATAATTTTTGATATAGACAGTAACCTATAATTATTTTCAAATATGTTTAATTTTGAAATTTAAGTAGAACGTTGAAAATATTCTGAGTATATATACTATAAAATATTATCAATAACTATATCGGTTCACATCTATTACTTTTGTTAAAAAAATATTTATGATAATGGTATTTTTAAGAATAATTTATAAGCTATTTTTGCTTTCATATGATTTTTTTTTTTGGAGGAATTTTTTTCCTATGATTTTAAAGGCTCATTCGTGTATCTATTGGATGAATATTTAATATTTAAAAATAATGGGTCTAAAAATGAGATTAAAGAAATTAAGAAAAAGGAGTATTAAAAAAATATAAAAGTAATAGTTGCATGGGTAGAATGAGGTGACCTTTTGGTGGGAGGCGCTTTTTCTACGTTGGCGTGTGTAGGAGTTGTTGATCAACATGGACAAGTGGATAAGAACTCAAGATTAAAAAAAGGCCCAATTGGATATTACTTATCCCATTGCCATACGTCGCTCTCTTTTTTGACCCTTTCTTCATCGACTAGTCTCATTTTAGACCAACATATCACTACACGTGATGCAAAAACATTTGCAAGATCAGTTAGAATGGACGGCTATGATTCATACCATAACCCAAAAAAAAAAAAAAATTGCAATCTAAGCAAGCCAACAACAACCTTCTTGTTGACAGATGACACCCCTTTTTTATTGTAAGCCTTGAAGTTCACGAAAATAGGACCGTAAGCAAAAGAAATTGAGCCACACGAATTATAAGGGCAATTTGGTCAGAAATACTTTATGGGTGTTTGTTAGGATGGTCAACTCTAACAGAGGGATTTTTTGGGTTTTTTTGATTTGAGGGGGCCAAACAGAACAGAATGGTCGCTCCAACTTCGCTTTTTATCTGGTAATTTATAAAAAGGGAAATTCCAATGGAATTAATTATCCAAAACCATAAATAAAAGAAAGAAGCGATGGAGAAATTAATGTACGTTGGATTCCACCACCTGACAAAACATGAAGCGCCCCTCGGATATTCCCCAATCGCTCCCTTTCTAACACTCTCTCACCCACCTTCTTTTATTCCTTTTTCCTTTTCAATTTTAATTATCCAACCATTTTAATTGTCGATACTCACTTTTTTTTCAAAAAGAAAAGTATTAATGAGTCATTAATATATAATGAAAATTTTTCTGTAAAAATATATAATTTAAAGTAGCCCACTCCGTTGATTTACTTCTCCATTGGTATGGAGGTAATCAATTTTAGAAAATTAATTTCCTCATAAATAATCATTTTAAAAAATATTTTCCAAAAATTAAAATTTATATTGTTAGATTCACAGATTTTTTCTTAAAAATACATCATGATTATAACCTTCAATATAGTACATTTTTAACATAACTTATTTTATCTCATTAAATAAATTTATTTTAAAATTAATTATAAAAATATTTTAAAAAATATCTTACTTCAGCAATTAAAATAAAATTTAATTTTATTGACTTTACAATTTCTTCCAATTAAATACACTATATATATATATATATACATATATAAATTACAATTTTTTGACCCACTTATTTTTAAATAAACAAAAGTTAGTATATATAATTAAGATACTTTTCAGCTAGCTTATATATTAATTTCTTTTTGTGAATAAAGTTTTATCATTTTAATGATAAATAATATTTTTAAAAATTGAATTGACTATTGTATTGATAAATTTATAAATTGTAATAATAACCTTTTTTATTTTAATAGTATAAATAATTTTAAACTTTATACTATTTTTAGTGATTTTTAACAATATATTTTTATTTTTCTTATTCTTAAATTATGTAAAGCAAATTAGTTGAACTGTTACCATTCAATTGATTTATTGTTTAATTCAATTTAAAAAAACACTGACAAATATAATTCAATACCCTATTTTCTACACTTTTAAATGATTGGAAAACACCAATTCAATTAAATATGGTTTTATTATTATTTTAGCTAAAAAGTATATCATTATGAACATTATATTTAATATAATCACTATAATGCAATTATTTTAAAAAATTAATAAATTAAATTTGTATATTTTTTTTGGTAAAATCCAATATTCATGAATATTGATTTACATATTTATAGAATAAATATTTATTTTTCATATGATGTGCATAAAAATAACACAAACTTTTCAATAATTATTTTAAGGTAAAGCAAAAGAAAAATTTGTATGTGATAAAAAATTATTTAAATAAATGAGTATTGTTCCATTATATTTACACATAATAATCAAAGTACTTTATATGCTCCTTTATTCTTAAAGAAAAAGGCTTATTTTTGCATAAATAACAAAGATATTTTATAAAAAATATCATATAATACAATAAAGATTAATATTGAATTTTTATTATTTTAATTAATCTATATCATATCATGGTTAGTTTTTATAAGTAAATTCAAATTTTATTTTTTATCCGAATCTTCTATTTAAGCGTAAAATTTTAACAAATAACTTAAATTTAAGTAAAATATATTTTTAGTTAATAAGGTTGTTTTTTAGATGTTTTTATCATATAATTATTTTGAATATTCAAATCTTATATTAATATCATATGGATCAAAACTGATTTTGCTACATAATTTATACTTATCATAATATAAAAATAAATTAAGAAAAGGAAATTAAATTAGTTAAAACAAAATTTATAGTTGAAGTGCGTCTAATTAAAAGTTAATCTAAAAAATTACTTTTTACCAAATTGTTAATCTCAAAAAAAAAAGCAAATTGTCAACCTAAAAAAAACTTTTTAGCTAATTTATTTGAAAATAATAAAATCTTAACATGCATATTTAGGATATTTTTCAACTAGCTTGCACATTAATTTTTCATTGATTATCATTATATGAATAAAATTTTATCATATAAATAAAAAATAATATTTTTTTAAATTAAATCAAATGGATTGATTGCATTAATGAAATAAAAAATAATAACAATGACCACTTTGTTTAAGTTGGATAAAGTTTCAAAATTTTATTTTTAAATAGTATAAATGTTTTCTAGTTTTCTACTATTTGTTGATTTTTAATAATATATTTTTATTTTTTACTTTAAATTATATAAATTAAATTAATCAAATTAAATAAAGTTATTCGATTGATTCAATACTTGATTTGATTTAAAAAATATTAATAAATAAAAATTCAATACTCTATTTTCTACACTTGTAACATATATAAGAACACTAATTAAATTAAAGATGAAAAATATAAAAAAATATTATGTGATTTAAATTTTTTACACTTGGGAAATTATAAACAATTTTTTGACATAAAGGTTCCTTATAATTAATTTTGTTAGCAATATTCGTCAAATATGCAAATTTCGTCATTTTTTATAATGTGTTGCCATTAAATGAAACTTTTTTTTTTTTTTGTAGTTTTTGATTAGATGTGGCAAAATTTAAAACATCAAATGCCAATTTTTAAATTACATAAAAATTTTAAAATATTTTAATTTATAATTAATAATATTTTGATAAAAAATAAAAAATCAAAAGGAGTTTCATCTAAATTCATCTTCTCCTTTATTCAAATTCAATTTTTCAATTTTTGCACCTCTATATTTCATCAAATTTCTTTCTTTTTTTTTAAGATACAACAAATTAAAATATGTTATAAACAGTAAATCATGGCTACTTTTGATTCCTTTAGCCTTAACAACGATGAGATTCATGCTTTCAACCATACCACATACTTCCACGAAGACGACAACGACACCTACTCCAACTTCACTATCATCACACTACCACTAACTTCTTTGGTGGAGATGTTGTCAATCATATCTTTGTCTTGTCCCCTATCTTCGAGTTTGGATCTCTCTCTATAAATATGGATCCCAACTCTAGCTACTCTCACAATCCGTTCAAGCTCAATCTACATCGATAACAGTAATGACAATGGTTATAATATAGTTGGAAATGATGTTTTTACTTTCGATGGCACCGTGCTTTTTCTGCCTATTGAGATGAAGTTCAACAAAGGATCCGTCTTGTACGATGACAACGAGACTTTCTCAACCTTATCTGTTACAACCACTCCACCATTTGACATGCATCTCTCGAAAAAGAACCATAAGAGCTAATTTTAACCTTGCTCTTTTGAAATCGAAGGCCACAACCTCAAAAGCAAAGTGAGATTTTGATTTTGATTGATCTTATGGAATTTGTGATTAAAGATTTTGATTTTGTAGATTTCTTATTTATTGAATTTTAATATATTATTTATTTTTAATGAAATTAATTATTAAAGCATGTTGCTTAAATATTATTTTTCCATGTGGATATGAACGACTATGTTTATACATTTTGTATTTAAAATTTTTTACAGATTTCATGTTTGCAGAATTAAAATAAAAAAAAGAATTTTATATAAAATAATATGTTTGCAAATATATTTTTACAAAGTATTTTAATATATTGCTTTCTAAATTCATCCAAATATAAAATTAAAATTTATGCAATTTCCATATTTGCAAAAGAGTTAAAAAGTTTGTAAATATGAACACAATTAAGACATATTTTGCTTTTTTGGGAAACAAATTGTTTTAATTAAAACACAATTTATTATTTTTTTAATTTTTTAAAATATTATTAATTATAAATTAAAAATTTTAAGAATTTGCATTTAATTTTTTTAAAAACATACAATGTGAAAAGTTTTGCCATATCAGATTAGAAAATTACAAACAAATTTATTTAACTGCAATACATCATAAAAATGAATAAGTCTAAAAAATCCTAACCACATGATTTTTTTTTTTTACTTTTCTCTAAATTAGGTATAATTTTATTATTACTTTAGCTAAGGGTTGATTTGCATTGTGGCAACTCATTTTTATTCGTATAAATTATTTTATAGTCATAATTAACTTAATCACTATAATGCAATTATTTTTTATAATTATTAAATTAAATTTATAGATTTTTTTAAAAATTTCGTGTATCTGAATATAGTTTTATATGTACATAGAATAAATATTTATTTTTTGGTCATATAAAATGAAGAGAAGTTTTCTTATTTTGTAATATTTTCAATAATTATTTGAAGACAAAGCAAAAGAAAGTTTTGTATGTATTTAATAATATTTATATAAATGAGTATTATTTCATTATATTTACACATAATTTAAACCAAAAAACAAGTAAATTATCTAAAACCAAATAATCAAAGTACTTTTTATCCTATAAACCTCATTATTGCATAAATAATAAAGAAACTCTATAATAAAAAAATATCATATGGCAATATAATATAAATTAATTTTGACTTGTTATTGTTTTTACTAATCTATATTACTGCATGGCTAAGTTATATAATTAAATTCAATAATCTTTTTTATCCTTTTTTGAAGCTACATATTTTAACAAAAAACATATATTAACATAATTTAATTAAATAATATTTAATTAATAAATTTTTTCTTTTACATTGTTTTACACATAATTGATTTGAATATCCAAAGTTTACAATTTAGACCAAAACTGGTCTTGCTATTTTTTTAAATGCTTGCTCGAATGTAAAAATTAAGTAAGAAAGGGAATTAAATTGGATAGGATAAAAATTTACAGTTGGAGCACGCCCACAGTTAATCTCAACAAAATAGGAAATCAGATCTAATTAACTAACTAAAATTTTAAAATAGAACTCTGCGTGAGAACACGCGCTTTATTAACACTATATACGCAACTTTCAGACAGCATAGCGCAGTAAAATATGAAACGACAGCGGCCAAAATGTTAGTAAAACATTAAAATTAAAGTCAGAAAAATAAATTTTCTTAATTAAACAAAACAATTTTCTTCAAAACGGGGAAAATACGAAATAAAATAAAATAAAATAACGGAGAACAAGGGGGGAAAAAAACGCGGCTGCTGTATGCAGCAAAAACCAGAGAGAGAGAGAGAGAGAGAGAGAGAGTCCTGCTAATCGATTCCAGCTATAGGGATCGCATGAAAGCGACCCAAAGAACCACGTTCAATCTATAATTTTTTGTTTTACGAAATATCTTTTTTTTTTTTTAAATTAACTTTGGTATAGTTAAATTGGAGTTTAAGCGTTAAATTTTTGGGTCGGCGCGGTGGATTTGGTGATCGGTCCGTTGGTGGGTTTTCGTCCCGTGAAATGGGTCGGGTTTTACGATTTGATTTGCGGAGAGAGAGAGGTCTGACTTTGCGGGATTGATTTGATTGGTTAGGTTCTTTTTTTTTTAAAACAACAATTAATTATATATTATTGTTTGATGATTTCTGTGGGGAGGAGAGATGCGAGAAAGGAGCTAGGGTTAGGCTTTGGTGGTGGGAGAGAGATGGACGATACTGAGCTTGAAGAAGGGGAGGCTTGCTCTGACCATAACATCAACAATGATGATGATTGTGATGCATCTATGGACCCTGATATTGCTCTCTCTTACATAGTAAGTTCTTTTCTATTTAATTTCTAAAATTTGATTCAAATTTGTTTATTTATTTATTTTTTTTGGCCTTTTGAATTGTGTGTTTTGTCTGTGTGGACAATATAGTATGTTGACTTTTTGTTTGTTGGGGGTATGTTTTAGATCCGAAGTATGGATTAAATGGGATTTTGTCTTAATTTGTATTGGTTGCAATGCAGAGTGTATGATATGTTGTTGGCATTATAAATGAGGAAGGAAGGAAATAATACCTTGTATACCCAATGTGTTTGGATATGGGAACAAGTATTTTATTAGCTGTATAAGCTTACTCATGATTTCGTGATTTTCATTTGATCTCCCAGATGGATGGAGGAATATCTGTATTTTGGTTTTCGTTTAAATACTTTTGGTTATTGTCCCAAATATGCAATTATCAAGCATGAAATTGAAGAGGCTGAGCCTATAATTACTTTATTAAAAGGTTCAATAATTTGTCTGTGTGGACTGTGTAGGAAGGTCCAAATGCTAAATCAAAAGGCATTTTGGAGACTTTAGCTTTCCTTTCAAACCTTGGATTCCTAAAATTGAGGCTTTAGAGCTAACATTCTGGACTCTTTTGTATCTCGGGTTTGAAAACGGAATGCGCTTCCAGTTATGCTAATAGCTCTATGACATTGTACAAACCTGGCTTCTTATTCTATTTGTTGTAATCTTTCAATATTTGTCCCTGTAGTCAGTTTATGTGTCTGTGTATTTGCAAAACTCGTTTTGATGATTGGATGCTGCTACCTTTTTTCTCCTTGAAGGATGAAAAACTTCAGGATGTATTGGGGCACTTCCAAAAGGATTTTGAAGGTGGAGTTTCGGCAGAGAATTTGGGTAAGCCAAAATGTCTCATATGTATGATTATTCAAGCCCCTATTCTCATATTGATTATCTAGGGGGTTTTACATTTCAACAGGGTCTAAGTTTGGTGGCTACGGCTCATTTTTACCTTCATATCAGCGTTCTCCTGTTTGGTCTCATCCAAGGACTCCACAAAAAGTTCAGCACAACAATGCACCTAAATCTCCAAGCAATTTGGAACTGGAGGTAGATATAGTTCAGTATTGGGCATATTGCTTGGTCAACTGTGGTTGTTATTCAATTTAAAAAGATTAATTTTCAACTAATTTGTAGTTGATTTGAGTGTTTCTATCTTGAGTTCTTTATATATATGTTTCTGAAATAGGGTGGCTATCGTGGCTCTGTATCCTCATCAACTGTACCTCAATCAGTAAAACTTGATCCTGCTTCAAAAGCATCATCATCCATAAATGTTTCAGTCAAAGAAGATGTCGGTGTGCCATCTACTAATCCTTCTAAGGGACATGCTCTCAGATATGAATCAGTAAACCGAAAATCTGGTAATTTATCAGACCAAAAAATGCTGAAGGTTCGAATTAAAGTGGGTTCTGATAATTTGTCAACACAAAAGAATGCTGCAATCTACAGTGGTCTTGGCCTTGATATGTCGCCATCTTCATCATTGGATGACAGCCCATCTGGAAGTGAAGGTCTATCTCATGGACCTCAAGATTCTCCATCTGAATCTCCTGCTCGTATTCTACGGGTGAAGTGTCTTCCCTCAATTTTGTATTCTTTAATTTTCTTTTCCCTATTTTGTCGGACGTGATCAGATTGGGTCTGTTTTGACTTTGTGTTGGAGCAGATAATGACTTCCTCTCCAGTGCATGGGGGTATATTGCTATCACCTCTTGCTGGTTATTTAATTCACTTGATAGAAAAAGAAAAGCTTCATGAAATCAGTGAATCACTGCCCATGCCTACTGTTTGCCCAGAAAGTGCTGGCATTACAGTTGATATGTCTGATTCTGTAAACGTTAGTGGGAAAATCTTGGGAGAAAAGAAAATAAAATCACTAGAGGGAAATGAAATATCTGTAGAAGCAAAAAGTGACACTAATAAGGATTCACAGGGTGTTGTTGATGTTTTGCCAAAGAAGGAGACAGACATTGACACTTTGGCTTGTGAGGAGCTTGTTTCTAAAACATTAAAACTTCCACTTATCTCCAGTTCATATTCTGTTTCTGATGTGCCGAAAGGCATGGTTAGGACATCTAGGCCAGTGGGGCCAGTGTATACACATGAGGATTCCAGGGTCAAGAATCCCAAAGCCTCTTCAGCTGGAAAGATATGGGATGACAAAAATGCTAGTTCTCTCAACCCCAGGAAAGATGGCCATCGGAAAGGAGAAAAGCCTTATGATTTGGTTAAAAGTGATTCAAATATATCTAAATGGACAAAAGCTTTAAGCTCTGAAATGACAGATACACTCAAGCAGAAGGTTGATCAGAAAATTATATCCCATGAGCAGGAAGGCTCCAAGTTTCTTTCTGGAAAAGAGCATTCATCTTCTGAGGGGAAAAAGAAACCAAAAGGAAGCCAGAACCTTGGAAATATAGTTGCTGAGATACCGAAAGATGGGATGAATGGTGTGTCTATTTTGGTGGCCAAAAATAAGAGGAGCACCTACACAGATGACTTTACAACTAAAGAGGAGTTGGAAGACTCAAAATCACAAAAGGTTACTGGGAAATCTGGGAATAGGTATAGAGATTTTTTTGGGGATATCGAATTAGATCAAGAAGAAAAACAAATGAGTCCATCGGAAATGAGTTATGAAGATAGGCGGAAGGACTCTGGAATGAGTGAAAAAAGCAGACGTTTCTCTAATTGCACATCAAAGGAGAGATCAAGTGTTAAGAAAACTGATAAGTTGTCAATATCTGAAGTGCAGGCTAAAACATCTTTGCATGTCGCTTCCTGCACTGGAAATGGGTCCATATCTGATGCTGGTCCTGCAACAATAGCCCCTGCTGCAGCAGAAGACAACTGGGTCTGTTGCGATAAGTGTCAGAAATGGCGGCTTCTTCCACTTGGAAAAAATCCTAATGATCTCCCGGAGAAGTGGCTGTGTAGCATGCTTAACTGGCTGTAAGTTCTATTTCAACTTCCATGTAGATTTTATATTTCTGATTTTTCACAGCTCCATGAAATATGCAATCCAGATAACAGTTAGAATTGTAGCCTGAAAGATAATATGTTGCTTTCAATATCTCTTTCTCTCTCTCTTAATAAAGTTTGACTCCTCAAGTTTAAATGCTTTAGGCCTGGTATGAACCGCTGTAGTTTTAGTGAGGAAGAAACAACAAATGCTGTTATGGCATTGAACCAAGTTCCTGCTCCAGTGACTCAAAATAATCTGCAGATCAATCCCAGTGTGGTTGTTCCCCAAGGAATGATGGTTGATGATCTGCTTGATCAGTACCACCTAGACATTGGTTTGCATGCCATGCCTGGTGATGGAAAAAAGAAGGCAAGCAAAGATGGTCCTGCTCTATTATCAAATTCTATGAGGAAGAATATACAGGCATCAGTCACTAATGGAAGTTCAAATGGTGTAAACCAACCTATCATAAGTGAACCCGATGTTCTGAAACTAAGCAGGTCTAATGACACAGCTGTGGAGAAGCAGAAACATAAGCAGAAAGAGAGACTTAAAGTACTCGACAACTTATCTGATGGAGGTATTGCATTTGAAATAGTTTTTCTGTTCTGCCTCTTCTTCCCCTCTTTAAGTATGAATTTTATTCTGTCGATAACCATCTGCGCAGATGCTACTAGGCAATTAAAGATGAAAGGCGAAAGGGACCCTGAGCAAGATTTATTAAGGGCCTCCAAGAAAACTAGGACTGAAGGTTTGCCACAAGATTGGGTGTCTGATTCTGTAAACAATGAAAAAGTAGGTCCTAGTTCAAGTAATGGTTTTCCTACTACCTCATCAGGGAAGAATCTGCCTAAAAACAATAGCTGCACTTCTTCTAAGGATCAGGCGCAAGTTTCTGCTAGAAATTCAAAGGAGGAAGTTCCAGTTCCCTTGGATGATGTGCCCACGGATATGGAAAAGCATGATGATAGAGACATCGGAAAGGAAAGAAAAGTCAGGTCAAGTCATGATGCTCAATTTAATCAGGGTTCCCTTTCAAATACAGCGTATAATCTCCATGACAGGACCTTGGCCAAGGAGGAGTTCAGTGAGAATGAGTACAGGAAAGAAAAGAAGGCCAGGGTATCCAGATCTGATGGAAAAGAGTCCAGCACAAGTAAAGGCAGTGGTAAAGCAGACAAAAAAAATAATCATAGGAAGAACCGGCGAATAGGGCATGACATAGGGAGTTCTGTGTCACAACGGAGCTTGGATGGTTTGGATTCTTTGAAAAGGCATTCTGGATCTCTACACCCTTCTGTGGCAGCTACTTCTAGCTCTTCTAAGGTTTCTGGCTCACACAAAACTAAAGTTAATTTCCATGACTCCAAGGGATCTCCAGTAGAATCTGTTTCATCATCACCATTGAGAGTTTCAAAACCAGGTAAGCCTATATCTGCTCAAAAGATCTTCACTGAGAAATACAACTCCACTGATGCTGATTTTTTTACCCTAGGTGGTCAGAGAAGGTGTTCAGATGGTGGGAGTGATCGATTTGGGACAGTGAAGAAGGAAAGAATTCTTGATGTGGCTCATCATGGTTCCCTTGAATCTTCTGTGCTTGATTTTCAGGAAAAGGATTTTACTCATGTTTCTGGCAGCAAAGCTAAACAACAGTTTGTGCCTTCTCCTGATGTCACGAATCACCACTTTGCAAATGGTGGTGCAGATTGCTTAAGCCAAGATACTCAGTGTCCTGGTAAAATTACCACTTCAGATCGATGTCGCAGTGATGATAGAAATAAAGATTATTATCATGTGAATGGTTCCCGTCCAAAGAAGTCTGGAAAGGGGTCCTCTTCAAGGTCCAAAGACAAGAATAGAAATTTAAATTCTGAACTTGATAATGGTAAAGCTAAGGTTTCTGATTCTGTTAATGAACAAGCGCCTTCCAATGAAGTCAAACTGATAGATGGTAAAAATAAGACTGAACAGAAGTTTGGGGTCAGGTCTGATGAATGTGAGAATAGATATGTCGACAAAAAGGAGTCCAAAGGACTATTGGTGAGTGAGAGTAATAAAAAAGAAAGCCACTCAAAATTTCGGGGGCACAATGACTCTGATATGAAAGCACATGCTGACAAAACTTCTACTCTAAAACAGAATTTGCCACTAGATTGTGACTCTGGAAGAGGAAAATCACCATTATTACCTTCGTCAGGTGGTAAAAATGAAACATCATCTCACTGCCATCAACCAGTTTCTGGGTCTCACAAAGGAAATGGAGCAAATATTTCAGTTATTACTGCCTCTGACATTGACAATACTTCAAAGCAACTGAAACAAACCAGAAAGGTTGATCATCCAAATGGGATTCACCACAACAATTCACGAGATCCCCAGTCAAATGGGCATAAGGCTAGGGACCTTGATGTCCCAAGTCCAGCTAAAAGAGATTCTTCAGGTCAGGCTGCTACAAATGCTCTGAAAGAAGCCAAAAATCTGAAACACCTGGCTGATCGTCTGAAGGTTTTTATTGTCGATGTTTCTAGCTTTAACGTTACTTTTCTTTGCAGTTTAGTGCTCTCTAAAATTGGTAAATTTTTTGCAGAACTCTGGCTTGATTCTTGAGAGTACAAGGCTTTACTTTGAGGCATCCCTCAAGTTTCTTCATGGAGCATCCCTGTTGGAAACCTGCAGTACTGAAAATGCCAAAACTGGAGAAATGATCCAGTCAATACAAGTGTACAGCAGCACTGCAAAACTCTGCGAGTGAGTCAAAATATGAAGCTGCATGAAAGCATTTTGTTATATTTGGTTAATCTTGCAACTTGGTGGATCTTGTGACTCAAATAATTGGAAATACCTGCAGCTACTAGCGTAATCGAGCCGAGTCGAGTTGAACTCTATCAAGTTTGAGCTCAAGCTTGACTGCTTATTTATTTATTTATTTTTGAAATTTCAAATTCACACTTGCATCAGCTTGATTGAGATTGGAATTCAGATTGGCTCGACTCAACTTGATTAGTTTGATTAGGCTCTCAAGCCTTTCGAGTTGAGTATTTTGGTACTCAAACTGGACTCTAAAAACTACTCAAGTTTCTTGAGCTAGAGCTTAGTTCGATTAATACTCGAGCATTTTTCAAGCTGATCTTGAATAGCTTGCAAGTTGTTACAATTTATTTACACCCCTAGTTGCAACAAAACCTGGAAAAATTTGGCACTTCAAATATATTTGTCTGTTCCTAAATTGCATATTGGAATTTGATACTCTTAGTTTGGATTCCAAGGGCCATAAAATGTTAATTTGTATTTGAGGTTTTGATTAGACATGCATGATGTACGCATATTATTGCTGCTACAGCAAAACCCCTAACTTACTTGGCTGTGTTCTCTTTCACTTGTGAATACTAAATAAGTTTTTGCAATGCGATGTCCTATATAGTATGATGTGTCATTCAGGATTTTGCTCAATTACTCTGAAGTAAAGATTAACATCTAAGATTGGGGAAAGCCATTTCCAAAATATGGTTTTGAATAGCTAGTGTTTGCCTTAGTGTTACCCCTGAAGATTTTGTTGGTAGGTTGTTTTCTTCCTCCTTCAGTCTGCATAAAAGTTCCTTAGGGCTCCCTGTATTATGGGTTTAGGGACTGCTTTCAGGCCTGAGCACTGACCAATATTTGTCAGCTAGCTTTCTGATGTTGCTTAGATTCCTAATTTCCAAGGAATCATAGTTATTAAAGGCGTAAGGTACACTAAGGCGTTAAGGGATCTTGGAACCTAGGCGCACAGTGTGTGCTTGAGTGACATGAAGCGAAAAAATAAAAAATTAAAAAAAAAAATTATAAATTTTATTATTAGACTAGTAGTAAAGCAATATTATTATAACTATTAATACTCAAAATACATAAGACACGACAACGAAAAAACATAGAAAAAAACTTAATAAAGGTTTCAAATCCTAAAAACACAAAACTCCTAAGTTTACTAAAGACTTGAAATTTTAAACACACAAGGAGTCTAAACTTGCTAGTAATATTAAATAACAAGTTCTAACACTTATCAATTATGAATTATCAACACAAAGCGCAATTAGTCAATCATCATCAAGTTCAGTATTGTCATCATCATTATCAAGCTCAATATTGTCTTCATTATCATTATCATCAAATTGATCATCTCTAATTTCCTCTTCTTTCTCATCTCTAAGTACTAGAGGAGTTTTGGCTTCATATGAGAAGATGTTTTTGTCTTTCCTCTTTCTATTTGTTTAGGCCTAGCTATTAAGGGGTGCTTCTTCTTTTTTTTTTTTTTGGCAACTTCTTTTATTTCTTGTTGTTTCAGATCGTGTGATTGTAGGAGGCTAGAGCAAATCTTTTTTTTTTCTTTTTATTATTTTTTTGAAATAATTAGGTGTGATAAGGTCTAGCAAAAGTTCTTTTTAATTTTTAATCAATGGTTTACATTTACCCACACTTGAAAAAAAAAGAATGTCACAAAGGCACACGAATTGCCTTTGTGACAGCGTCCGCCTTTGATTTTTTAAGGCACAAAGGCTGGTGTTTGGTGTGCCTTGCTCCTCGGGCACGCCTTAACAACTATGCAAGGAATAAAATAAGATTTAATCATGTCTTTGTAAGGACTCTCTTCAAGGTATGCTAAGGAAAATATATTTCTTGATAGATAACCATACTAATGGCTCACTATTTCATCTTTGAAAGGCGGCATGAAGTTTTCTTTTGATTTTGCTTCTATTTGAAACTTACAATTAGATTGTTTTCACTATTCAGTGACCTCTTCATTTTTTACTAAAGTTGTTTGACTAAGGCTTCATTTGGTTCATGGAATGAGATGTAATAGGATGAGAATAGAATGCCTATTCCTACTGTGCAGGATTACAATTCCATGATTACAAATTTTATCTAAAATTTAAAATGTGTGTTAATTATTATATAAATTAGATACAATTAAAACACAAATTCTACACAAGTGAAAAATAGCTATTTCATTTAATGGGGTAGCTATTTCATTCCTATCATTTAGCTAACCAAAGGAATCCTAACTCTTAAATTGCTGACCTTTTTCTTTTAACACTATGAAGTGTATACTGAAATAGAGCAAAAGTAAGATCCTTTTCAAATTGTGATATTTGATGGGACTATTGGAACTCCATCTACTCACAGTATAATTATTAAAATGGCCTATAGTTTTCATTTATTGGCTTATTGTGTTTGTATGTTTGCTTCTTTCAGATTACAGTATTGCTCAGATAATATTTTATGACTTCTATGTATGACAGTGCTATAAATGTAATAATGTGGTTATTAGCAGCTATACATTTTCCTTGTTTGCTCTCTGGCTTCTTCTCAACAATGTTTCATGACTTGGTTTGTAGTACTAGATCCACTTGTGTTAAGTTGTGATATTTAATAGGACTATTGGAACTCTATCTACTCACAGTATATTTATTAAAATAACCTATGGTTTTCATTTATCGGCTTATTGTGTTTGTATGTTTGCTTCCTTCAGAGTACAGCATTGCTCAGATAATATTTTATGACTTGCTATGTATGACAGTGCCATACATTTAATAATGTGGTTATTAGCAGCTATACATTTTCCTTGTTTGCTCTTTGACTTCTTCTCAACCATGTTTCATGACTTGGTTTGTTAGTACTAGATCCACTTGTGTTAAGCTATTTTATTTTTTTGGTTACATTCTTCATGTAGTAATTTGCAGTTGTTCTGCTGCTGTACTATTCCTAAATTTACCTATATTTTCAGGTTTTGTGCACATGAATATGAGAAATCCAAAGACATGGCTACTGCTGCTCTGGCCTACAAATGCATGGAGGTGGCATATATGAGGGTGATTTATTCTTTAAATAACAGTGCAAATAAAGATCGACACGAGTTGCAAACAGCTCTACAAATTGTTCCTCCAGGTAAACTAAAAAAAAAAACAAAAAAATTCTGTTCTTTGTGTGACAAGATGAGTTCTATTTGCTATATTAGCATTATTAATATTTTATGTTTGGGACATATGTTCTGTCAAAACTCAACAAGATGGCAAATAGCCCTTGCCTTGTTTGATCTTTTGGAGGTGCAAAGTTTAGTCATGTATATTGCATAAAGGCTGTCATCTGCTCATAGATAATGATGCTTTTTCATTCTTGGAGGGGGGGGGGGGGGGAAAAAAGAGGATGAGGCAGGTGTGTGTGTGCATATTTTAGGTCCAAAACCACAGCCCAAGCATGAAACCTTGAAGCCAAAAAGTGGCGGTCCTCTCAAATGATATTTGATCTTCATATATGATTGCATTGTTCTTGAAAGAATCTGGAAGAGCTATTTCCATTTGTCCATCTTCTTTTCTGAAGAAGTGGTGTTGGGAAGGAAGCTGTGATTGTTGGAGAGAGTTTTTTGTCTTCATTTATTGAAGTGTTAATATATATATGATCCGGTAGTTCTATATTCCATGTCATGGAGGCATTTGATACTCAAAATATCTCATCTAGGGTAGCAAATTTGCTAATTTGCTATTTGGGTATGTTTAGGAAAGATCCTCTTAGTCTCAGTGGATATTATCATATTTTTACTTTATATCTACTGATGCTTTCTTCTATCTTAAAAAGAAATTTGGTTTTCTTTTCTTTTTTTTTTTTTTTTTGGTTTATAGCTTTTCCAAATATTTTTTCTGCTAAAATTGAAGATCATTCTTCATTGTTACAATTTTATCAGGTGAATCACCTTCTTCTTCTGCCTCTGATGTTGATAACTTGAATCACCTAGCAACAGCTGACAAGGGTTTCTTAGCCAAAGGTATTAGTTCTCCTCAAGTGACAGGAAGCCATGTTGTTGCCGCACAAAACCGACCCAATTTTGTGCGGTTGCTCAATTTTGTAAGTACATTTGCCATTAAGAAATTTCAGTTTGTTATTTGGTTATCTCGTTACATAAAATTCTTCCAAGGATATATCTTTGGAGTGTGGGAATATAAATAAAGATGTTAGGCTGAGGAATATATTTTGATGCAGAATCTAAATTTATCTCTATGAAACTCGTCACATATGGGAATAAGAAAGGATAAAACTTAAAATTATCTTTTTTTTGCTTTAAAACTTCCTGATGCCCTAGATGCAAAAGCATTGTATTTATTACTCATTGTCAGTTTAGCAATATTAATCTGCTGTAAAGCTCTGCAATTTCATCTTACAGCATTTGCTGCTCTGTCATTTTCAATCTATGTATTTCAGCATCATCCAGTTTGCCTATTTTGCAGGCTCAGGATGTAAATTTTGCAATGGAGGCCTCAAGAAAATCACGGATTGCTTTTGCGGCAGCGAATGTAAGCTTGGGAGAAACGCAGCTTAGAGAGGGTATTTCTTCCATTAAAACAGCCCTTGATTTTAATTTCCGAGATGTTGAGGGATTACTACGTCTTGTACGGCTTGCAATTGAAGCTATTAGCCGTTGAGGGTCCAGTGTGTGGATATCGTATCAAATTTGGGAGAAAATGAAAAAACCTAGATGTATATGACCTGGATTGCTCTGTTGAAGTACCTGAGATTCTTTTGTGTGACCAGTTATTGCCATCTCACCAGCTCATTGTTCCGTGTACATATGTATGACACATGGAGAATTTGGAATTTTGAGGATATTTTTTCATCAGATATCAGCTGTTTCCCGATGTGGATAAGGACTGTACATGTTAAATCCTTTCAGGGTTGGATTGAGGAATTTTGATTCATCAAGTCTGCAGAATTTGATTCTGAGGTTGTAAAAAGTGGCAGGTTCATGGTGCAATACCCCAATTATATATATGTGTGGGGCTGTGGAATTCTGAAACCAGAATATGCCATCCAACAGCAATATTTTTGATTCTGGATGGAAATTAGTCTTACTGTCCTTTTAATTTGTTAGTTACTACTGGCTGGAAGACATCTGAAAGATGGGAACTGTAAAATAATGTGCTTTGACTTGACACTCTTAGTTTTACTATCTGAGGCTGCACTAACTTCCATGGTTCAAGCACTGTGGAAAGATGACAATGACACGACAGTCTCGGGTTTGTTGTCTCCTACTTTACTGTTTTTTTGGTTTTACTTTTCCTTCCATTTTTTGATTAAACAATGGGCTTTTTTTTTCCCCCTTCCATGGTTCAGCCAAATTTTCCTTTGTTACCATGGACAAGCAGGAACAAGTTGTATATTCAATAAATAACGATGGAGTAATAAGTGGTCAACTGAATTATTTTCTTTGAAGGTTTGTGGGGTACTATAGCTGTTTCAAACTTTAATTGGATTGATTACTATCTAGTATGAATTTGGCTCTAAATGTTTCCTTTTCTCTTTTACAGTGACTATTTTGTGTATATGCAACTAGGTTATGAGCTTCATTTACTTTCTCTTCTCTTCTTTTCTTTCCCTCCTTTTTGGCGTGGGAGGTGTTCAAGCTATAGCATTGGCCAACAGATGACCATGAAACAGGTAAAGCTCCTGTCTCTGGTTTTTTTTTACTTTGTTTATTTGAATTTATTGTTAGATGCACATCTTTTGTGATGAAATTCTAATTCTTTCCATGAGATTTTTCGTAAATAGCTGGATGAGGAGCTAGGAAGTTCGTTTTATGTTAATAGATTTATCCTGGTGTTGTTATTATGGTTTAATTAATGATATGTAATTATAATGACAGGCACTTGGTT
The DNA here is from genome assembly GCA_949677035.1 of Omphalea diandra. Taxonomy (NCBI): domain Eukaryota; kingdom Viridiplantae; phylum Streptophyta; class Magnoliopsida; order Malpighiales; family Euphorbiaceae; genus Omphalea; species Omphalea diandra. The sequence continues at coordinate 21,741 of CATIWR010082788.1, forward strand.
AATAGCCAAAAGACCTCATTCCTCTTGTGGCTCTATGCTCCTTCGCATGCTTCCAGACTGCCAGTGATTTGGCAAGCATTACTTGCTGTCTCAAAATGATGAGTTTGGTTGATCAGATAGTTGAATGAGGTCGTCAAGTGCTAGTCAAGATGGGTATTAATTATGTATAATAGCTGAATCAGCAAATGAACAGTACAAATTAATAGGAGAAAGCTATAGAAAAACATTGTCAGTTTGCCCTTTGCTTTATGGCCAAGCTTTATCTCTTCTCTTTGTACCTAACATATATTTTATGTAGCAATGTAATGAGAAGCAAAAATAATTTATGAAATTGCAAGCTTTCTCTAAAATCCTAAATGAAACTGATGGTCTGACGGGCCCTCCCCACCCCAACAAAACCCAAAAAAAAAAAAAAAAAAAGGACTTTAGAGTTGATACAAATATTAAATCATTGTATTTTTTTTGAACAATTAAATATTGCATTATAAAATTTAAAATAATACCAAATGTTACATAAGCTTTTTTTTTTTTTAAAAAAAAAAACCATAATCAACCTTAAAAAAAGAAACAAAGAATGAATGAATTGATGGGGCAACTTCTGAAACATACGTTAAAGCTGGCTACATGTACATGTCAATGGACTGTATTAGCTAACATATATTTTATGCAGCAATATAATAAATCACATAACGCCAAAACTGATGAAACAAAAGAAACTGAATCATGAATGTGATGTGCTCAAGCTATTTTTTTACACGAGGCTGGCTTCTCCTATACAAGATACACGTGCTAGACATCGCCGGAACATGGCATTTTTCAGCTGCAAACAATGGGAGGGAGAAAGAAGTCCCTCGTCTCGATGATTTTTCCATTGACTGATCACAACAGAAAGCCAAATGGAAGATTTAGTGACCCCCGCATGGGCAAATGGAACCAGGTTGCCAAATGTCAAAGGGCAAAAGGAAGAAATACTACTCTCTCTATTCTTTAATCGAATGTCATTTAAGATTTATATATATATATATAT
>CATIWR010082791.1:0-18650 GCA_949677035.1 Omphalea diandra
GATCATGTCCAAAATGGTGATGTGGTGTTAGAGTTTATTGACACCAATCATTAACTTACAGATATTTTCACTAAACCCCTTAACAAAGAAAGGATAAACTTCATTAAGAGGGAGTTAAAAATGCTTGATGGAAGCTCCCAAGGGTGAAAATTAGATCTCTTAGAATATTCTTTATTGAGTTTGTTGTTTTGAATAATTGAATGATGTGTTTGATAAGTATGTATTTTAATTACTTGGATGTTTTAATTCTTTATACAAATGTGTTTCTCTATGTCAATTTGCATGAATTAATCATCAATATAATTAGTGAACCACATCTAAAAATGTCATTTCTCTTTATTTCTTTTCCTTTCTTTTTTCCTCGTAATTTGTGATCGTTATTATCCATTCGCAATCGTAATTTACAGGCACTCATCAACCTTTTGTCACACCTTTTATTCGTTGTCGTGACTTTAAATTGCCACCGTCAATTTTTTCAAATTTTAAAAATTTTAACCATTGAATCCTTTAGTTTTCGAGGAATTCTTATCCGTTACTTAGATTTTTTGCGATTAACAATATCGACTTGAGGTTCCGATTGCAAATTAGAGTAACTGGCAAACACTGATTGATTTGACTATCAACTAGTGTCACCCCATCATTTAATGCAAATTTTACCATTTATTATAGTTTTTATCAAATTTTTATCTATTTAAACCATCCCAACGCCTTTTTGTTCCACTTTTACATATTCTCTTCATCAATCTTGAATTTCTTCTCTTAAACCTATTAATTTCTCTAAACTTTCCTCAATGGCTCCCAAGAAGCTTTCTAAAACAAAAAAAGGAAAAGGCATAGCCCAACCTTCTGGTCCTCCTACCCTTCACTTGATGAAAGGAATAACAAAAAAGGAGAAAGAATGATGCAAAGCCAACTCTAACAAAATAATCTAACCCAACAAAATTCCCTTTGCTTTTCTCCTTGCGTCCCTTAGGATCAAGGATGAAATTCATGTTTTCTTGTCAAACTTGGCCTGAAACGAGTTTATCTTCCGAGATGAACCCAGAAATGAAGAAATTGTCAAGGAGTTCATGCGCATGGTCACCTTGAGCAGAAGAGCCAAATTAAAGGCTAGTCAGTACGGGTTAATTTTTCGAGCTGTTGGGACTTTTACTTTATCACCTTTAAACAACTCTCTAACCTTTACAACCTTCAAGTGGGAGATGATATCCCTTTCATCATCTCTGCACTTGATATCATTTATTCCAAATTTTGGTCTGAGATATCCATTGAAACAAAACATGACCCAAAAACATCTATCGCCAAATATATTTACACCTTTCCAAATTGGCTTCTTCATCATATTATTACTTTTTTTGTAAATCCTAGAGGTGATGGGAACAAAAAAGACTCCAAAAAGACCTAACATTTTTGTTTTGTTTAACCAAAAACAAGCCCATGCAAACCCATCATTACCTTGTGGATTAATTGATTCACATGAGTACAAAGCCCAAGAGCCAATTCCTCTTACCCTCTCATGTCACAACCATTTATCAATATGTGAGAACTCTTAATGAAGAGAATGAGAAATTCCTCACTAAAAAATATTTGTCATCAGATAATTTTCTTAATTTACCCTACCTCATCAATGTCGAGGCTATACATCTAGACACTTATATTTATACTTTAGGATCAATTAAGGCCAAAAAGCATAAGACTACTCAAGCCTCAAAAAAGAAAAGGCTTATGATAAAAAAAAAAAAAAAAAAAAAAAGAGGGTGTTTAAGTTATCCCATCACCTAAGTCTAAACCAAAGCCAAAGTCCTCTGCCATCTCTCTCCTTAATTAATAAGAAATTGGACAAGGTCATGAGGATGATCAAAAGGAAATTTCTTCTACTTTCCCACCTCCACAGTGACTTAGTGGACCTTCAAGAGAAGATAGGTACTACACCTTGCCACCTCCCTCATTTTGAGGATTGGGAGGAGACTCTGGAAGAGGAAGAAGATCAACAGGTGGAAGAAGAGGATGAAGCTCAGGGTGGAAGAGGAGATGAGGAAGTTGAAAATTCTGGAGATGATGATAGCTCTCCAAAATTTTAGTTTTCTCATGTAATCTTTTTATGTTTTTATTTTGTTTGTCATATGGCCTAAGTTTGTGATCTCACATCTTTATGTTTTTGTTTATCCATATTAATAAATTACTTTGAAATTTATGTTTCATATTTTTATTCTTGAAGTATGATTGCTCTTCAATTTAATTACTTTTGTGCAAATCACTATTCAAATCATGTCATATATGTTTAGAAAATCCCTTAATATTCTCTTTTGGATCTTGACAAAAGGGGAGAGTTATGAAAAGAAAATGCATGACATAATCAAGGGGCGGTATAAGTTGAGGGGGAGTAATTTAAATTTAGTTATTTACATTTCATATTTAAATTGGTATTTTACCAAGTTCAAATTTGTTAAAAATGTTAATCAATATAACTTTACACTTATACAATTCATTACCCTTTTGTAAAATCAATCCCAGTTGTCAAAATCAAAAAGAGGAAGATTGTCAGACTAGGTTGGTCAAACATAGGACAAAGCTGTCTTTTGATCTTGACAATGTAGATTGATGAGTTCTAACATCATTTTTAAGTGTTGATTTTGTAATGTTTAAGATAGATTTGCATTGAAAGTTGGATGGGAGTCTAAATCTCAAACATTATGTAAGGCATTTTAATTCACGGTCAAGAACCTCTAATTCGTAATAAAGACTTTTTGTACTTAAATATTCCTTTTCATAGTTTTCTTGTTACATAAGGTGGATGAACTAAGCCAACTTCCACAAAGTTGTTCCATATCCTTATTTATATTAACCTCTATGCATTCCTAATCAACATGCATTATCACCCTATAAGAATAACAAATATTTAAGAGCCTCTCATAAAATAAGAAAATGTATAAACCATGGTATGTTGTGCTTGAATCTTATAGCATGCCTCAATGGTTATGAAATATCCAACATAATTCTCACTTATAAGAACTGATTTAGCACATCTCTGTCATAGTCCTTAGTGATTTTAGGACCTATCTTAACTCCTTCCTAATAGCCTAATAGCCTCTTCTATCATTAACCTTACTGGAACATTATGCGTTTGAACCTAGAATGCAACTCTCTTGAAATTCAACTCTAAAAAAAGAAGAAACAAATGAGGGATCAACCTTTCATCAAACCTCCATCAGCCTCCCATTAAGACCATCTTTTATGTAATTCTTCTTTAAAATGATAAGTAAACATGTTTGTTATGAGTGGGTGCAATTTTCATTTACTCCCACAATCCTAAGATTGTCAGCATATTGCCCCTAAATGTCTCTCTATTAATTTGTTTAATAAACTAGATCTTAGCTAATAAACATTTCTTTTTTCATTTTTTTCTTTATCATGCCTAAATGTAGCATCCTTTAGTGGAATATTATCCCTTTCACTTTTACAAGAAATTCTTAACTTTATTGATAATTTAGATATTTGTTCTAGGTCCATAATGAGACCATGAAAGAAAGAGAAAAGAAATAGCAAAAAGGAATAAAAAAAAGATAGAGAAAAACAAAAAGAAAGAAATAAGGAGGATAAGAAAGCATTGTTCATGAAAAGAACCTTGAAAAATGGACGACGCCACCAATCTACTTTTATCCTAAATTCTCTATAAGGAGAACTAAGAAAAAAACGAAGTGTGTGATTTTTAGTCTTCTTCTTTTGTGTTTGAGATTTGATTTTTTAATGAATTTATCCTTTTCTTAACTTTTTAAGTTGTATACTTGTTCTGAATTCATTCAAAGCTTGAAATAATCATTTACAATGATTAAAAATACTCATATAACTAACCTTTTACCACTTTTATATTATTTTTAATTTTAATGAAAAAATTAAAAAATAAATGAAATAGTCCAAATTGTTACATTCATCCTATCATCATTCTTCCTCATCATTTTATAAAGTCTCTATACTTTATTCAAAGAAATGCAGAAGAGTTGAGAGTTGAACCTACATCATCTTCTGATAATCATTATATGGTGATTATTTTGGTACATCAGTGTTAGGGTGTGGTGATAAGTATTACAAATAAGAATAAATAAGAATAAAGGAAAATTGAAGATTTAGGCTCATCGATTGCAGAGTAAAAGCATCATAAGAGGGTATTTACGAGCTCAATTCACTGAGCTCATGACCTATATTTATCATTAACAATGTTATTGATGAAGAAGTTACTAATATTGAGTGGTTCTTTTTGGTATCCGTGACTCAGTCTTTAGTTCATAGAGGTGGGTTGTTAAATCAAGATTTTTTCAATAGAAGTCCAGTCTAAGTTACTTGGCTCAACTAGTTAATTGCATCACCATATAGCAATGTTACGACAACAAGCTTAGTTAATAAGCTTTGAGGCATGAAAAGAAACTGTTTTAAAGGTGGTAATTAGGCCCACTATAGTAGTTTTAAGTAAAATGACAATCTATCTTTACAATATAATAAAACTCTAGAGTCTATATGCAATAATTTCTGAAGACTCTATTAAAAAAATTTTATGTTGAAGTTTGTGCAGTATAAGTATAGATAAGAAGAACATAAAGTTATTTATTTTGCAAACGGAACATAAAGTTATTTATTTTGCAAACAAACTATGATATATAAAAACATAAAAGGATGTTAATGGCTATAATTATAATTTCAAAAAATAAAATTTATTAAACAAATTTGACGAATAGAATAGTTAGATAGAATTGAAAATTTTCATTATTTGAATATGATTGGACCAATCGATTAGACCGGTAAATCGAAAATCAGACCAATAATCAATTTGATTAAGTTTAGACTAATTTTTAATTTTATTTTTATATTTTTAATCATTGTAACTATACTTATATATGTTTTTTTAGATTTATTAAAACTATGTTAATAATATTTTTTAATTTTATATATTATTGAACCAATTGAATTGGATTAGTCAGATTGGTGAGATTGATTGAAATGAGAACTAGTTAGTTGGCTGATACGATTTAAAAAAAAAAATAGTTTTTAAAAATAAAATCTATCAATGATCAACAACTCATGATAGAATTAAAAATTTTAATTTCTATAAAAAAAATATATTCACTATTACTAATAGATAATAAATTATTAACTTTTTATTTCTAAAAATAATTTTAATTATTTTGTGTCATATTAAATAGGAAGTTGGAAGGTTAACAAAATAAATGTGAATATATATTTTTAAATGAAAAATCAATTAATGTTATAGTTGAGAATGTGGAAATTTAAAATAAAATAAATCATATAAAAACTTTAAATGCAATAAATGATATGTATAAAAAATTTAAATTTCAAATTTTAAATTTAAAAGTCTAATTATGGAAATCAATTGAAGATTAATGCTTTAATATTAAAATTAGATAAGTATCCATTTTGATCCGATCAACTCGATCCACTTACATTACCCTTTATTTAATTTCAATGGTTGGAAGATGAATTCATATCTTATTAGAATGAACTCCGATTAGTGTTAGAATGATCACTTGTCTCTTAGAATCAGTGATCCCTCATAAAGTGAAATTAAAGTGGACAATGAAAATAATACAGTTTCAGCATCAATTGGTGGCACTACAAATTGTAACATTAATAGCAATAAAAAATGATAATAAATCAACAATATGGATCACAAGGGATTCAATTTGGAAATAATGACATAGGATTTTTTTTTTTTTTTTGTGTTACAGCATTTTCATTGGGTTGAAAATATTAAATTTATAGATATTAAATATCTAAGTATAAGAGCATCTTCAATGGTATTTTTTTAAATAAATAACATATTTTGGGTAATAAAGAACATTTTAAGAAATTTTTAAGTATAAAAGGTAAATAATTTTATTCTAACGGATTCTTTATATTATTCTATAAAAGTATTTAATGTTAACTTGTAGAAAGAGAGAAAAGAGTTTTTCAAAAAAAAAACAAATAGAACTCGCTCTTTAATATATAATTTAGAGTTATAGAATAGGTTGAAGTCTTTTTTTTTAACCATTTTTTTATTTTTTAACCATTTTTTATAATAAAGAGTTTAAGTTGAATAAAAAAAGAGATAAAAGATGTTATAATGAGATACAATACAACAATCAAATGTATTTCATTCTTTAAACTGCATTGAATTTTAATTTTTTTTGAGTTTAATATTTACGAAATGTGAGGATAAAGAATAATTATGGTCTTTTTAGCCATATTTAATGGCGTGGATCAAACTACTTGTGGAATCAAATCTTATGGGCTAGTTAAATATGTCTTTATTTTCATTAACATAATTCAAGTAATTTTCCTTTTTTATTGTTAAGGAGAATTCACGCCATTGTTGATATTTCTTTTGTGAAATTTATAAAATTTATAGGCTACCAATTTCTTTTTTTTTTTTTAAAAAAAAAACAGATTTACATTGATGATGTATGAAAATAGATTACATTAAATTGAATACTCAGAAAGTAATAGTACTGAATTTTCTAACTTCATTTTCATGTTATCTAGAAATGTAAAAGAAAACTAATAAAGTTCATATTTATTTATATAATCTTCAAATGTAAACTATTTTAATCCATAAATACCAAGGTATAATATAAAAATTTTAATCTAATATTTCTTTTAAAACTTTTAAATAGTATAAAATTAATAAAATTTCCTTTATATTATTTCTTTCCCTTCACTAATTTTCCTATAATTCTCTAAAAACTCCTATACAATGTCTTAAATTTTTAATTAAAAGATTTGTAATTTTAACAAATTAGATTGTATTTAATAGTAAAGTTCTACATAAAAAATTATTTTATAGAATAACATTATTAAACATTCAAAGCTAAGCACGTTTTTTATTCTATGCCAATTTTTGTTTTGCATTAATAAAATATATACATTTTATATTTATTTTTAATGTTATACTTTTATCAGATTTCTAATTGTTTGACCTATTTGGATTTTTTAACTTCTTTAATTCATCTAATCAAATCTAAAATTATTTTTATTATAGTAATAATAAGACTTTTATTTTTTAGGCTATTTTAAGTTTAATTTTGTTATCAAGCAACATAAAAAATTGATAATTTTTATTTTAACAATAAGAGTTTATAATTTAAAATAGCAAAAATGAACATCTATTTTCAAGAAATTTGATAAAAATGAAAATTACTCAAATTTTTTTCTAAAATTTTAAATCCAAATAATATAATATTTTTTTTTATAATTTATTAAGAATCAAAATATAAATTTTTTATTTTTGTTATATATCAAATACTTAATATCTAATCATTCTCAATAATTAATTCAAATAATATAAATTTATGAACCTTCGTATAGCCAATATATACAATACCATCCTTACAAATATCGACAAATTATATTATTTAGAAGAAAATAAAGTAACTATATTTACAAAATTACACAATTTGTGAAATTTATGTAGAAATTCACCTATTTAATAATAAAAATAAAATAAATAAAAATAAATTTAGTTCTAAATCTCATGAAAAAAGATTAACTATATTATTTGGAAAAAAAATTAAGTATTTCTATGTATAAGTTATTTAAATTCATAAAATTTGTGTAGATATTTCATACATTTTAATAATTTTTAAACGAAAAACATTTTAATTTAGCTAAATTTTTGTAGCATTAAATAAGTTAAACTCAACTAAATATTCTCAATTATAAAATTAAAAATAAATTAATTTTTTCAAAGAAAAGTAAAATAAAATTGAGAAATAAATATTAACCAATCAAAATTTAATCAATATAAACATCACCCTCATAATCAAATCTAAAATTATTGATTATATTGAGATTTATAAATCTATGCTATTTGAATTAGTTATAATGATTAGATATGGAATACTTGACAAAAGAAAAGGATGAAAGAAATTTATAATTTGGTTTTAATTAATTAAAAGAAATATTATATTATTAGATTGAAAATTTTAAATAATTTAGTTATAAAATTTTAACTGATTTTACTTATTTTCTCAAGTTTTTAAAAATAGAAATTTTGTTTTCATTTTGAAATTATAAATTTTTTTAACAAAAAATTTTAAAATGAATTTTTTATATTACTTGATTAAAAAATTGACCTAATAGCTAAAAAGATTATTATTTTAATTAAGACAAAATTAATTTTAAATTTAATTAGATGAATTTAAAAAAATTGAGGATCTAATTAAGCCAAAAAGTTGAGGAATCAATACATGTACTTTATTATATAAAATTAAAGTTAGAATAAAACTGAAAAATATGGCTAATTTTAATTTTTGATAATTTATTCTTTTTTATATCTACTTAGAAAAATATCTTTACCTAATTTTCTCTTGCTCTCATCATGATGTATAGTCAATTGCTTATAAAAATTAGGTGAATCATATTAAGAGGCTTTTTTTTTTATTTTGTATATTTTAAGCTAATTTGATTTGATTAGGAAAATGATTTTATAAGGTTTGAACTATATGGAGAAATTTTAATTAGCATTTGTCCTTGGAGGAAGTTGATAAAGTATTTCTTTTAGAGGCCATAAAGTTTTAATTTTACAATATGCAAATCAAGCTTTCCTTTTTTTTTTTTTTTGAAAAGAAGAATATCATTAAAGAGAAAACCTTAGCATGAGATTCTCATTAAAAATCTTTTAAGTAAAATTCAGAGGAAAAAAATCTTGAAAGGAAAAAAAGTACTCACCAAACTTATTAAGGCATTGTACACAATACAAACTAAAGCAAATATGCTAATAAAAGGTGTTGAATCTACAGTGAAAATTCGTCATCAAGCCACACTTGTTCATATCCAAACTAACACTAAAACTAGCTAAGGAGTGTGCAACACCATTACAAGATATCCCAGTAAAAATAAAACTCAGAAGCTCAAATAAAGATGTTAACTGGATGATATCAGCAGTGATTAAATTGGATTCTGAAAAAGGGGAATCAGTAGTGTTCAAAAAAATAATAACTTCTTGGTAGTTAGACTCCATAAATGGCTTGCTAAAACCACAATCTAAGGGCACCTAAAGACCTTTTCTAATAGTCATAAGCTCACCACAAAGCATAGAGGGAACATGAAACTCTCTAAAAGCTCAAGCAGTCATATTAAATTCCTTTCTGTTGCGTACCACTACTCCTAATCCATATAACTGAGACTCTTCATGCCATGAAGCATTGACATTAAGCTTATAATAGTCAACATGAGACATCTGCCATGAAAATGAATTAGTGTGGCCAATGTGAACAACTTGAGCCCCCTCCATTACCTTATGAACACTGTCAAGAAAGTTCTTAACCCAATTGAACACCATAGAACCCTCTAAGCATGATCCTCCATCCAACATGCTATTCCTCCTAGTCTAAGCTATCTAATAATAGATAGCAAATAACTTAAAATCATATCTCTTAAATTTATCCTTAACCATCCAAAATGTTTCTAAATTACTATCCTTCAATAACATGGGTATAAGACCCTGAAAAAGGCTATGAGACCATATATCTATAAAGAAAGGGCATAAAAAGATAGAATGATACACACCCTCATAACCAAACCTACACCAAAAGCAATAAGGGCTAACAGACACATGATGCTGAAGCAAGGAGAAATTGAAAAGCAATATCATAACATAACAATGCCAGAGAAAGATGCATACCTTATAAGGTAATATCAAGTTTTCCTTTTTAGATATTGGAGAAGGAGATTATTATTGGTAAAATTTGTTCAAATTTTAGATACTATTGTGTTATCAATATAAATTTATTAATTTTTTTAAGAAAATTCAATATTGATATCATAACAATAATCTTCAAATTTTCTAAAAATATTTTAATTTCATAGGGGGCTCACTACACAAGTCCCCTGCAAAGGAAACCTTTGTCCCAATAAATAGAAGATGCCTAGCTTCGCACAATATAAGGATTAGCATGCTTTCAAGAAGATTATAGAATAATAGAGAATCCAGCATGCATAATAGGACAATCATTAGAAATTCACAAATTATAGATGTTATAATATACTCTATGATATATATATATATATATATATATATATATATATAGAGAGAGAGAGAGAGAGAGAGAGAGAGAGAGAGAGAGAGAGAGAGAGAGAGAGAGAGAGAGAGAGACCTCCAAATTTATAATAATTTTTATTTTTCATAAAAAAATAAGTTTATTGTAATGTTATTTGTTATTTTTAATAAAATTAATATTTTAATTATATTATTATGGTATATTCTATATATTAGTTGATTGGATATGTAATTTTATAAGTGGATAAATAATTAATTATTAATTTATAATTTTATGATATTAACTTTAATTATAATTTTGATATAAAATCTATATTATATTAAATTTGAAAAAAAGTATAGAAAAGTATCTTATAGTTTAATATTTTTTATTTAGATCATGAGATTTAATTTATAATAAAATAATATATTATAATGTGCATTAAATTTAATTTATATCAAATAATATATTGTAATATACATCATTAATAATAGAACTCATAAAATATATAATATCATCTAAAATGATGATGTAGCATTTTGACATAATTAACTTGTCAATTAATGAGATTCATTTTGAAACATCAAATTGATATGACATACATTTTAAAAAGAAGTATTAAAAAGTATCTTATGATTTAAAATTTTTTATTTAAGCTCTAAGATTTTAATTGTATTAATACGACACTATATATCATTCATCATCAATCAGATAAACAATAAATTGATCAACAGTGTAAATGATGCAAACATGCTTTGAAGATATTTGTTTTAAATTATATTTTTGTGTACATGTTAAAAATATATCTCACTTATTGAACAATATTTAAAAAATAAATATAAATCAAAATAATTAGTCAAATTACGTCTAATAATCTAAAAAATCAAATAAAACATCACTATATTTTATCATATTATCATTAAGTTAATGTTTTTTAAAGAAAATAATTAAATCAAATCCACATTAAAATCAATCACCAATATTATATCAAGATGATAATATTTTCATTCAAAAAATAAAAAGACTAAATTTTTTAAAGAATTAAAATTAAGTTTCAATCTATTTTGATAGATTTATAGATTCAAACTATTTTAATTTCATATCTATTTTATAGTTGCTTTTTTCTTTAATTTTAAAATATAAAAATATAAATCAAAACTCAGTGTTTTGAAGAATAATATTTATTTTTTTTATGAAAATACAATTTATAAAAGTCATTTCACCTTGCCACATTAATAATATAAATGATGTTAGACTATTTATTCCTCATTCGACTAATGACAAAAAACACAAAGTATAATATTGATATTAACTAAAATCTCAAAGTTTAAATAAAAAAATACTAAATCATATGCTATTTTTTTTATTGTTTTAAAAAATTAATTGTTGTATCACGTGATGTATTCAAATGAGTATTACCAACTCATATGTTATATTAGTATTTTAGACGATTTTATATATTTTGTCACTTATGTGATGAAGAACATATATCATAAAGTATTATTTTTATATAAATTAAATATTAGGACTCAAATTAAAAAATAAAACACATAATATTTTTTATATATTTTTTAAATTTTATATATTAATTGACCATAAAAATATATTTTTCTATTTTTCAATTTGAAAAGATAATATTTTAATATAAAATTTTTATTATGTTAGAGTTGTTGTTTTATTTTGAGCTAATTTTTTATTCTATTAAATTTTTAAACAAGATGTGAGAGTTTTAAAAAATAATAAAATAAAACAATCATTTGATACATGACAATCCGCATACGCGATGATCCGCATAGTTCGCTTATTGTAATCTTAAATTTTTTATTATAATTTTAATATGAAATATATATATTATATTAGAATTTATATATATTTTTGACTCTTTCTATATATATATATATATATACACACACACACACACACACATACTAGCATTTGTATTCTAATTTATACATTTTCTGGTATTTCTTTTCATTTAATATGATAAACTTAAATCATTTATAATTTTGATACTTTGATATTTTTAGAAAAATCAAAATTTGAATTTTAACTTTTATATAACAAATTAAATATTTAACTATTTATTAATAACTTCTTCAAAAAAAACTATTTATTAATAGTTAAATAATAAAATAACATTTATTATTTAATCTGTGTACACCTATACACAAACGTATATTATAAGATGAAACTATATTATCCTTTAATTCTTAATATATATATATAACGCCGCAACTGCATAGAAATCACAAGTGCATAGTAGCGTTTTGCTATGCCATGTCTATAATTTATTGAAGGACTTTAAAACAGTGGAGGAGATATTTGAACCAATACAAGATACAGTCTTTGTTAAATAGAGTTTCCAATTAATGTAAATTTTTTATCAAATTTTGTCCAAATAATAATTTTCACGTTAAAAGGAAAATTAGTAAATATAAATAGAGAGAAGGAAAATTGATGTAACGATTGAGGTGTTGGAAGTGGGCTTCATGATCGAGGGCTGCCGGGACCTCACGTTTTCCCTCTAAACAGCCGGCCATTTAAGTGAATTAACAAATGATTAAGGTCTCGTTAATTAAGTGGAAATTACTGTTTGTTTTGCAGAAAATATTATTCAAGAATATATTTTTCATATTTTTTTAACTTAGTGTATTTAAAAAATTAATCAGTAGAAAATGTTATTTTACCAATAGAAAAATTAAATCATTTTTTTAAAAAATAATTTATTGAAAAATGATTTTTCAAATTTTAACGAATCTATCTTGATAGAAAATAAATCATACAAAAATATATATATTTATTATTATTGATTATTTTTTATTATTAATATCATTACCGGTCATCATTGACTGACGATAATTACTGGTAATCAATGGAATTCATAAAAAAATTTCATTTTTAATGTATTTTTTATATTAAATAATAAATAGTATAAATATAAAATATTTATAATCTAAAATTTGTTATAATTTTATAAATAAAAAATTAATATTTTTATAATATATTTCAAACATTAAATAATATTTTTAAAAATTATTTTTTAAACAAATTATTTTTCATAAAACAAATGAAAAATATTTTTTTTAGAAAAATGAATTAAGGAACTTTTTTTTTTTTTTGCCTAATATGCTTACAGTGAAGTTGCGGACGTGGTTGAAGCATGTCGGCAAACTGGACCCTCTATTGCACATGCAAATGTGATCGTAATGGCTCTGGAAATTTTTTCTTTTTAATGTTCAGTCTACGGTAGAACGTAGTTTGTTTCCTTAGGTTGGACAAAGTCTCAAATTGACCCTTGCATTATTATAGAATATTCAATCTAGTTTAAATTAATTTTTTAAACAATAACGAGGGCAAACACTTGTGATTTATGGTTAATCTAGACCAATATTCAGTTTAGCATATGATTTTATGATACACACTATCAACAAAAAAGAAATCTCAAATCTATAGGTTGTTTTCTCATTAAAATTCATAATATAAATATTATCACTCTGCCGTAATATTTAATATTATCTCTTTTGACCTTCGATCGAGTATAATTTCACAAATCCTTTATGTATTAAAATATTAAAAATTATAAATGTAACAACAATGACATGGAATCTAAATCACATCCATTTTTGTCTCATCTCTTTAATACACATAATAAACTGATCTAATTGATCAAACACAACCCTTTCCAACACTTGAAATGGATAATCTGCTAGTTGTATCGGTTTTCACTTCCATCTATTCTATCTCTACCTTCTTATTACTTCTTCACCATCATTTCCCACCTCACTGTACACTAATCAATATTTGTACCCAAAGACATTTCTTCCAAGTCTAGCGCTTCTCTTAATTTTAGCCTGGGGATTTGCTAAAATTTCCATCAAAGTCAAATGCTCATGTTTTTGCACCAATCTTTAGTTAAACAAAGCTTGAATGATGTATCTCTATAACACTTGGCAAAATTATAAAAGAAGTAAAAGATTATAAGTAAATTATGGCTTGCAGTGAGAAAGAATGTTCAAATAGAAAAGTTCCACTTCAATATCATCAATGATGTCAGGAACAAGCAAATGATTCACTTTTTGATATATGGATCAACATGACTCTTAATCATGCTCTTAACACAAATATTATACTATAAAAAATATGGTAAGAGTTCTGAATTTTTATATTCTAGATATAGTCGAATAGCAATAGGATGAAGACAAAAGATATAAAGGGGGGAGAGTTTGTTTTTTCTTTCTTTATTTTTTAAATTAAAATACTTGCACATTCCTACCATATAATGAATAAATAAAGTTTAATTGAACCCAAATTATAAAAATATCTCATATTTAGGATTAAAAAAAAATTAATCCTCATTGGACATCATAAAGTATTCACCAATGAAGTTGAGCCTTTGTGCTTGTATGGTTATGTTAAAATGTATTCTTGAATGAATTTCTAAACATCGAACAAAAAAAAAAATCTATAGCATAGTGCTCTTTTCAGTACTGCAATGACAAAGATGATAGAGGAGAGCGGTAGAGTTAATAGAGGTTAGAAGGATAGTAAGGTAGAAAAGACAAAGATTAATAGAGGGTTAAAATGGCCTATGACTTATAATTTTTTTCAATAAAAAGTTTACATTTGTTTAAAAATGCAATAAGAGTATAAAATTGGTATTAATTTTATTAAAAAAGCTAATAAATCTTTAAATATAATTTGAAACCCTTTCAAAATTTTCTCAATCCCCTTTTTATACTTATTAAAAAATATATCTCAAAATACATGAAAAATGGAAAATCTCTCTTTATAACTTGTCTACCTTCACATGTTTTATGCCTTACCTATTAACCATACTGTGAGCCATTTATGACTGGGTGATGAGTAATGGTATTAAAGTCAATTTCCTTATCCAAGATACCATGATGTTATTCAGTTTAAGGATTGTACACGATTGTTTAGATTGTTGGTCCTGTATCGAGCCTTAGGGAGAGGGTGAATAAGACTATGGCAAATAATTTAGAATTTGAACTTTGATCCTCAATCACACATAAAGAAAGGAGGAGACAATGAGAATGACACTACAATTTATGAAGATTTGAGATCAATCCTCCTTATGTTCCCTCTTCTAGTATTCCTACTAGAGCCTTTCCATTATCTTTTAAAGGTTAAGATACAACTTATTCTTTTGATGGCTAAGGATAAATCTTTACACTTTGTTTTTATCGAGCTTAAGAGAGAAACCTAACTAGTGCTTTTATGGGCTCAATACTATAGTTTTCAAGCATTAACTCAAGCCTTTCCTAACTTGTTAAAAGTATAAGTTAAACCTTTCACAATTAAGAATTTTATAAAATTAAATAAATGAATAATGATCCTCACATAAGATATATAAATAGTTCTAAAAAAAGAACACTCATAATCACTCATCCTAACCTTTTACAAATATGAAACCTATTAGATAAAAAAAACAAAAAAGAGGAAAGACTTGAAGCCTTGAATGTTTGATAAAGATTGTTATAATGCTTATGATATGCTAAACATCCTTCCATAGGTTGTATTGGAATAATCCCAAGTCCATTTGAATGGTTGGAATCACTTAAAATACAAAATTAGACATTTCTAGGTGTTATAGGGTTAAAGGGTTGTTTCATTAGGTCGTTTTACTTGTGCCAGTCCATTCATCAATATTGGATAAAAACAACAATTTTGTTCATAGTGAATAAACCTATTTGAGTGATGAAAGAGCCAATTCCTAAGGGTCATTCGCAATATTTTAAACAAACACATGTTATTTATACAACCATAACTTTCCTTACAAGGCTTCAAATTGTAAACTATTTATTTTATTAGAAAATAGACTCATATCTTTTCATCTATATATGGTCACCATCTAACTCTTTGTAAATCAATTTGCAGTGGAATTGGGAGTTGATTTATCTACATGATAGCTTTGGATTTATCATGATCTTTCTCTACTCAAATGCCCCTAACCTTCTCTACACAATTTAGATTTTTGTATCATTTAATTTTATGGAAACTAGACATTTTTAGCTTTCTAACCATATATTATAGAGCTTCTAAGTCTCTAAATATTCTATACATTAGTTTAAAATATATTTTCTTGTGGGCATGATCAACTTAGCTTTTTCTAAAAGAGTGTTTGGTATATCTTTTACTTGCATAAGTTGTTCACTTGACTTAAATATGTGATTCCATCTTCTAAATAGGGATTTTTCCATCTTTGCCTAGCTACTTGGGTAAAGTGGCCTTTTCATTTTGTTCTTTAATTTTTAAGTTATCCACCTTCCAATAATCATCTCCTTTGAATATTCTTTTCCATTTTTCTTGGTTTTAACTAACATTAAATGCTTAAAAGAGATGTTAAAGCTTCTTAATGTTTCTTCATATTCAAAAGTAATAAAATCAATGGCATTGAAACATGGAGGTCAAAATTCTCCCCTTTTCTGAATGATGACAAAACATTGATGCTAAAAATATAAACAACAAGCTTGGCATCAAATACTTCTCTCCCTGTTTCAAAATCACACAAAAAAGTTTAAAATTAAACATTCACTCCCCCTTTTTAAAGCAACTTAATCTACCTTTTAAAAGTATGACTTGTTCTCCATCCTCCTTTAAGAAAATAAAACATACATATTTTAAAATCTTTGGGCAACATTAAGCATAAATAAGACAAATAATATATATCTCCCCCTAAATTAATACAAAAAAAAAACTAATTTAAAAGCATATTTACTAAAGTATCAATTAAGCATGTATCTCATTTTCTCATTCTTCATTCACCATAATTTCAATACTTTACCAAATTAAGCTTCATGGTGAATGATTACCACTTACAATTACGCAGTTTTAGGTATCCATATTTCTTTGGGTCCCTGGGGTTAGTGCACAAATTCATTACTCAATGGCTTATTCTAATATAACAATTATATGACATATGATCGTATGCACTACAATGGAAACATTCATATAAAAATTGTGCATATTGAGGTGTAGGCTTATATGATGCATATCTTGGAATATATTTTATCCTAAGTACATACATCATAGGCATGTGAGTATTTGACCTATACGCATTGTCATTCATTTATCATTTTCATATGGCTTATACATGTAAGAATGATTTATCTAATTATGTATGTATAATGCCTAGGTGTATGATTTTGCACAGTTTTCCTTATTTATCTAAAAGATTTATATGTGTAAGTATGATTGGCGTTATGGTGAGGTGGTGCTTTTGTGTATGGTTATGCTTGTACTCTAGCATTAGGCTTTTGTCATTGAGAATCATTCTTTGCCTTGGGCATGAGAGTTTATGGCTTAGCACTATCATTAACCTTTTATAAGGAATTGTGCCTTTTAGCTCTATGAGGCTAGTTGTTCTAATGTGTTTGGCCTTCATAATGAAAAAGAAGGACTATAAGTAAAAGTGTATGTATGAATAAAACTAATTACATGTTTAACTATAAGATTATTTAAGGCTTTCACATTTTCATTCAATTTTTCTTTAAAACATTAGAAATGGTTTCCTTTAAATTCAAATTTTATTTCTTCAAAATAATCAATCTCTACATCTCATAATCAATGCAATTTTGTAAAGCTCATCAAGTAATAGTCTTGAGATCCTTAGAATCCTTAAGGAAAATGGCCTTGCTAAGCCATTCTTTAGGTAGAAACCTCAGAACTTTCTTCACAAGTCCTTCATTGATGAATGTCTTTTCAAGAACCTTCTTTTCTCCAACTATTTTGATGAAGTGATCATACATTCTTGAAATTTTCTTATTTGACTTCATTAATAAGGTCTCAAATTGGAAAATGAAGGTTTCCATTTATTCTCCTTCACTTAATTTATACTCCCATGCATAATTTCCAAATCATCCCAAATTTCTTTGGTTATAGTATTGATACTTACCTTATTGTATTCAATTCTACTCAAGGCACAAAATAACATAAGGATGGCCTTGTCATTATTTAAATTTCGCTTTTTCTCATTTTCAAATATTTCATCAATGTCTTTCTTCATTTGAGTTTCATCAACAAGTTTCTTGATTAGAAAAAAAATACCTTTCTCAATAATTTTCCATAGTTTAATAGATTTTGACCTTAGGAAGTAATACATTATGTTCTTATAATATTAATGGTCAACTTTCTTGACGAATGGAAGTCTCACCACTAATTATCCTTCTGGTCCATATCCATTTTAGGTTGTTATTTAATTATATTCCTTTTGCACTTAAGCTCGAAAAAAAGGTGAGACTCTAATACCAATTATTTGACCTAGATGAGGAAGGCAAATTAAGAAGCGGGTGAATTAGTTTGCAAATAATAACTATAAAATGAGAAAGAGAAGGAAAATAAAACACACATAGTGATTCGACAATGTGCCTACATCCACTCTAAAAGAAAATCAAACACATAAATTTATAGCGGTTTGACAATGTGTTTACATTCATTATCTACGTAATCACTTAAGTCTTTTTACTTTTCATAGTTTAGTCTCAATAATATATATATATATATATATATATATATATATATATATATATATATATATATATATATATATAATATTTATATATATCTATTATTGAGCGAACACACGAGATAACACCCCCCACG
>CATIWR010082798.1:0-10976 GCA_949677035.1 Omphalea diandra
ATATAATTGTATTGTATAATCATAAAAAATAATTATTTTATAATTTAATTGATTTTATATGAAATTAAAATTTATATAATAATAAATATAATGTTAATATGAAAAATAATCTAAAATTATTTTTATATTTGAAATATTAAACAAATATACTTATAGATTGAATTATATTTTTTAACTTTTGAACATTAATTTTTAAATTAAACGTTAAATGCTAATATTTATCAAATATTATATTTTAATATTTTAATATTCAGTCACTTAACATTAATTGGTAAATGCGAAACTAAAAAGACAATAATTAAAAAATGTCATAAGATATTGAGAGAATTAATTTCAAGTAAAAATTTTAGATAAAATTATCTTACTGATTATATAATTTAAATTCACTTTATGTTGATTTTAAATAAAAAATAAAATAACTTTTATTCATTATAAATTTATTTTACACCATAAAATTTCGTATAATTAACAACGATACATGAATTCAATATAAAAATTATAATATTACTTGATCATAATTTAAAAAATTATTAAAGTGAATATGTCCGGTAGACTTGTTTTTTTTTTTGAATTTTGTGTAATTTAATAATATGAATTTTGGGCTTTGATAAATTTTAAATCTAAATCAAATGGAACCATACTTATATTTTATTAATTGAGTCTGAATATGTCCAATTAATAAAATTAAAAGCCCACATAACTTCAATATTTTTCGAATAAGAATTCTTATTCCAATATAGTTTTAGAATTTTTATTTTAATTGGGCTTTATTTGGTAGTGCAGATCCTCTGAGTTTCGTAGTCCCTTCACTTACTGTGCATTGTCCCATCTTATTGATTCCCGTGAGGTCAGTTGCTTATTCCTTTTTTTTTTTTTATTTCTGTAATTTTTTACAATATACATAAATAAGATTGATTATTTTATAAAAATCTCACCATTATTTTACTTTTTCCTCTCTATTTTGGAAAGAAAATGCAGAAAGTAAAATTTTTCATATTTTCTTTTTTTCTTCCATTTTTCTTTCTTTCCCAAACAGAAGATTTTGTCTTTACTCTCTTATTTTTCTTTTCCCTTATTTTTCTCGAAATAAGGCTTAGAGTAAATTATATAATTATAGATAAATAATAATTTTCTTAGAAAGTGGAGTCCTTGGTGTATAGTGCACGCGCCTCTGCTAGAGAGGTTGATAAATATAAAATCAAATTTATTGTTGAAGACTATAATCAGATTCCAAGAAGAAATTTTCAAATAATATATTTGGTTTAAAATGTTATATCTTTCATTAATGTACATTGGAATACTTATAGTACAAAAGTTAGTAAAATGTGTCCAAGATACAAAAGGCTAACTCATTGCAAGTTTAAAACATAAATAAATAGATTAGCTAAAACTTGGTATAGGCTCACTTCCCTGCAAATTGACGATGGAGTATTACAAAAGTCGAAGCTTGTTTCTAAACTTGATGATGTATCAAGGAACAATGGTAGATAAGCAACGGAAGAGATGAAAACAAATAGATAGCTTGGAAATTGGAAGGAATAGAGTTGAGAATAAGACCAAGCTTCTAACATATTCTATGGTTACAAAACTTATGTCCTCATCTATTTCTGTTATAGTTTTGGATGTTTAAAGCCATTTACATTCTAATTCATGTTCTTTTGTCCTTATATTGTCTATAGTTGTGGCTTCATCTTAACTATACCGATCCTTTCTACTATTCTTGGGTTAAGCACACATCAGTAGTTCTATATGATTACAACTTTATTCTTTATCGATCTATCGACTTTGTCTACTATTTTTGAGCTAAATCTTTAAATTGGCTAATAATGATATATACATTTTTATTGAGTTAGATATAAGGGCTATTCACCTACATAAGTCCAACTCTAAACTCCCATCAAGTACAGATCTTAAGAATTGACTTCTTGTTACAGTCTACTGTTATTTTTGTGCTGAACTTATGTGCTGATATTGGTAGTGTTTGAGGTACTGATGTCGACAGTCAAAAAAAAAAAAAAAAAAATGAAAAACTTGGTGAGATATTTGCTATTTGATCTAAATTCAAAATTATAAAAAACTTGAAGATGTGTCATAGCAACTAGTTCTCTTAAAAAATAGTAGCCCACTTCGACATATTTTCTCCTTGCATGAAAAATAGGATTAGCAGTATGATACTTCACTCCCGTTATCACACCGTAGTATTGGCGCCAAAGTGAAATAAAGTCCCCAACTCTGTGAATAATGATTGCAACCAAAGCAACTCAGTGTGCATTATTAGAAATGGTTTATATTTGCTCTTAGTATCTGATTTTAAAGCTTTGAATTTGCATTATAAAAGAAAGCTACTAAGGTAATGGGAACTAGGCAAGTGACTCTTGCTTAATACTGCATAATGACTTCCACAAGTGGCAAATATGATTTTGATAATTCGTGTCAGTAAAACCTTGTGTCTAAGCCATATCAACTTTCTCCCCTAATTTTCCATACAAAAAGGCATTAGAATTATCAAGTGCTAGAATTGTTCAATGTGTATGTGTTGTAAATTTAATAACCGGGCTAAAGGTTTCTTGATAATCCACGCCTTCTCGTTGATTAATATCTTTGTCAATATGAGGAGCTTTATATGTCTCTACGAAGTCATCTACATATCATTTGATACGATAGGAAACATCCTTTTATTCCCTACCAAATTACAGTTCTTTAGCCTAGGTAATAATCACTAGGTTTTATTAGAAATCAAAGTAGCAAATTCATCACACATAAGTTTTCTCTAGACTTCAATTTTGTTTCATTGGAGAATGTGGTAGGTGCAATATGTTTAATGTTTTTAATTATTACAATAAGATTAAATGACTTCTACAATTACGTAACAAAATTATATTCCTATAGTTATTTGATAACTAATTTTATTTTGACTGAATAATTCAACTTCTAATTTCATTATAGTAAGGTTAACATTAGTTATAAATTTTCAAACTCGTTTTAAATTTAAGTTTGAAATAAAATAAACAAATCAAACTTAAGCATGATAATACTTGCTCAACTTAACTAGATTACAATCGTAAAACTATAATGTCATAAGATCATATTTTCATTAAATTTGTAGAGATTCACACTTGTTCTATATATATATATATATATATATATATATATAGAGAGAGAGAGAGAGAGAGAGAGAGAGAGAAATTTAATAAATCGAAATTAACATAGATATATAATTACAGCAAATATGCCATAATATTATAGCAGTTAATATGCATATTTAAATAAAATTCAATGAATTATTTTTAATTTTATAAATTTAATTTTTGATAAATTTTCATATCATGAAAGAAGAATATGATATTGAAAGGGAAACATGAAAAAAGTGAAACTAAAAAAAATTAAGATTTTATGTTTTTAATATCTAAAAAATAAACTATTATCATAAATTAAATATAGTATCTCGAAATTTTTTAATTGTTTAGTAACCAACTTAGAAAAGATAAAATTCTTTTCTATATTAATAATGTTTACTCGCTTCATTTGTTCTTAAATAATAAATTTTCTAACTGCTTATAATTTTATTTGTTTATTGATATTCATTTAAAATGGTAATAATAATAATTAATAATAGAAATAATGATAACAGCATCCTATATTTATATATTTTATATTGGGATGATATTTTGTGAATGCTAAAATTTATCCTAGAATTTAGTAAAATGAAATTCTTAAAATTTAAATTTTAGTGGGATCAAAATTAAATTTTTAATGAAGACAATAATATTAATAATAAGAATATTATAAATTACAAGAAATTTCTTAAATTTTTATAAAAATAAGTCAGACAATTTGACTCCACTCAGCTCTTCTGGGATTGTCCCCCAACTTTATATTTATTAAATGTAGAACTTCCACTCTTACAATAAATTATTTTCAGGTCTGCAGAACATGAATGAAATGAATGAATATAATTAGCAAGAGAATCAACTCATTTCGCGGTGTGAAGCATAATGCCACCACCCTGCTTGTTTTTTTTTTTTTTTGACCTTTTATTTCGGTCATACAACCCATGTGTGCTATTCGGCCACATGCCCTCCTTATTACCCTTTTCTAACATTTTTGGTTGTTATCCCTTAACCCTAGCAACCCATCTCCAATTCAATGATCTAAAAGAAATTTGTGATAACCCAAAAGAAAAACAGAGAACATGA
Organism: Omphalea diandra; assembly: GCA_949677035.1. Classification (NCBI taxonomy): domain Eukaryota; kingdom Viridiplantae; phylum Streptophyta; class Magnoliopsida; order Malpighiales; family Euphorbiaceae; genus Omphalea; species Omphalea diandra. The sequence continues at coordinate 4,197 of CATIWR010082798.1, forward strand.
ATCGCCAAAAATTCTTCATATGGGTTCCATATTGCTGTTTTTTCGGTAAGTAAGAGCAACACAAAAGTAGAAACCATGTGGAAGTTTGATATCCAAATAATGCATGAACATACCAAACTCACTCGCACGTGCCGGGAGCACCCATACACTCTCAAGTGGTTGGTCCTTCTTATTATTTTATTCGGCTATGCACGTGATATGTAGCTAGCTACCTTTCTACTGCCTCATCCCAATCTTGCTGTATATAAACTACGTGTTGCTTGAACTTGACATCGTGCCACCAAGACTTCGGCTAATTATCCACACTCCATCGTCATCGTCATCATCTATCTCTTTGTTAAAGAATTACAACATGGTGGTGACCGTAGATGAAGTCCGCATGGCACAACGGGCACACGGCCCTGCCACGGTCCTGGCTATTGGAACGGCAACTCCGTCGAATTGTGTTGATCAAAGCACGTATCCGGACTATTATTTTCGCATCACAAACAGCGAGCATAAGACTGAGCTTAAAGAGAAATTCAAGCGCATGTGTAAGACGTATTTTCATAACTACATGCATGATCATGTGATTAATTTGTTATTGTTTTGATGGAAATTAAATTCTGTTTAGTCACTGATCACTGTGTTTTAGTTTTCTATGATATTGCATGAATTCCACAGTGATTTTACGATATAGTGTTTTTGTATAAAATAAAGTTGAATGCGACATACATACCCAATTCTTTATTTTGCAAAATCTCATTTCCATATATATCATTGATATGCCATAATAATGTATATTTTTATATACGACCTAAGAATAAAAGTTTGTATTTTTCTTTCCTTTTGGAAATATTTTAAGTAATTAAATTGTCTTTTGTGGCCAAGCATTTCAGGTGAGAAATCTATGATCAAGAAGCGTTACATGCACTTGACAGAGGACAGTTTAAAAGAAAACCCCAATATATGTGCATACATGGCTCCGTCTCTGGACGCAAGGCAGGACATAGTAGTTGTTGAGATTCCAAAACTGGGAAAAGAAGCGGCCACAAAAGCTATCAAGGAATGGGGCCAGCCCAAGTCCAAGATCACCCACTTGATCTTTTGCACTACTAGTGGTGTGGACATGCCGGGGGCTGACTATCAGCTCACTAAGCTTTTGGGCCTACGCCCATCAGTCAAGCGGCTCATGATGTACCAACAGGGTTGTTTTGCTGGTGGCACGGTGCTCCGCCTAGCCAAAGACCTGGCTGAGAACAACAAAGGCGCCCGCGTCCTTGTGGTCTGTTCGGAGATAACTGCGGTGACCTTCCGTGGGCCGAGCGACACGCACCTCGATAGCCTTGTAGGTCAAGCTTTATTTGGTGATGGTGCTGCCGCTATCATAGTGGGCTCAGACCCAGTGCCCCAGGTTGAAAAGCCCATATTTGAGCTAGTCTCGGCAGCCCAAACCATCCTTCCCGACAGTGATGGGGCTATCGACGGACATCTCCGTGAAGTTGGGCTTACATTTCACCTCCTAAAAGATGTCCCTGGGCTAATTTCCAAGAACATTGAAAAAAGTCTAGTTGAAGCCTTCCAACCCTTGGGCATTTCAGATTGGAACTCATTGTTTTGGATTGCTCATCCTGGTGGGCCTGCGATTCTGGACCAAGTAGAGGCAAATCTGAGTCTCAAACCTGAAAAGCTACGGGCCACACGACATGTATTAGCTGAGTATGGTAACATGTCTAGTGCATGTGTGCTGTTCATATTGGATGAGATGAGGAAGAAGTCAGCTGAGGAAGGGCTCAAGTCCACTGGAGAAGGGCTTGAATGGGGTGTGCTTTTTGGGTTTGGCCCTGGGCTTACTGTTGAAACTGTGGTACTACACAGTGTGGCCACTTAGAGGTTACCGGTGTTAAGTTAGCATTTATTATTCCCACTTCTATGGATCTCTCCTTTCCCTTCTTTCCTTTTTCTTTTGTGGGCAGTGTGGCAGGTTGTGGTGCAATCACCTTTGTAGTAAATTGCATTTCTATCAACTACACATCTAATTTAAAAAGACAAATAAGAGACTCCATTTTATATCATAAATGAAATTTATTTTTCTTGTCCGCTCACCGAGTCTTTATAGTATAGAATGATTTTTTTTTTTTCCTTCTAAGAAATAAATATATTCATAACTAATGTTATATTTGATTTTTTTTTTCCTTCTAGGAGATAAATATATACATCAATATTAATGTTATATTTATAATTGAACGAAGTCCTAACTACATTTGCAAAACAAAGTACACAAATACACCGTAATTGAATTTGATGCCTCTTGATATGCAAATCTCAATTTTTAATATTTTTATCAATAAATTATAACTTCAATAGCATCGTCCTCTTCTTTTAACTAGTGAATAATCTATATATATATATATATATATATATATATATATATATATATATATATATATATATATAGCCAAATACTCTCAAAATTTGACATGTAGCTTCTTAGGAAATTGGCAAGTGGCATAATCTTTATCAAGAAATAAAATTAATATTCAAAATACCACATTAATAGTTATAATATTTTATAATAAATACCACATTATTGATAGTTACAACATTCAAATATCACATTAATACCAAATAAATTCATTTATAAATCATAACATAAATTATTATATTCTCTACACTTTAAATATAATAAATTATTATGTTCTCTTTTTGGTGCATCCATAAAATTTGATAAATGGAAAATATTTGCCTAGTCAAAGGGAAAACTAAGTTATTTTTCAAAAAAATGACTTCCTATTTTGAAAACAGAAAGTATTTTTTGGATTTTGATAAACTTATCAAAATAAAAATAAATCATATAAATACATGTATCTATTATTGTTAGTCATTATTGATTATCAACACCATCACTGATCATCTTCGACTAGCGATGGTTGTTGGTGATAAATGGGACTTACAAATTATTAAATAATAAATAACATAAATATAAGACATTTATGATTTAAATTTTGTTAATGATCATATAAATAAAAAAAATTAATATTTTTAGTGTGTTTTAAACACCACAAAATATGTTACTCAAAATATTTTCCTCAAACAAATTATTTTTCGTTGAAACAAATTAAGCCTGAAAGTGAACACATACTTTATATATATAACCCCCAGAAATATAATTAATCACCACTATATAAAATTAATAAATAGTTACAATATTCAAAAACCCACATTAATATCAAATAAATTTACTTATAAATTATTATATTTTATTGACTTTAACACTCTATGTGAATATTTACTCTATATATAACCTCCAAAAAAAAATTAATAATCATTATTTAAACTTATTGACAGTTATAATATTTAGAATACTACATTAATACTAAATAATTTCATTTATAAAGTATGACATAAGTTATTATATTCTTTATACTTTAATGTTCAATGTGAACACATTTTATATTGATGCAAACAAACCCAAGATCCACTTCAAAATCCAAGGTTCAATAACAAATAAATGTAATTTAAATTCAAAATACTTTCAATGGGTCCCTAATGAAAAGTTCAACAAATCTAGTCAAAGTTGAAAATTTGAGCTTAGGATAAGGCCAACTTAACTAGTTTAACTAGTTAGTTTGTGTCTTAAAGACGAGTTTTTATCCCAAGACAAACATGTCTTAAATTCAACCTTAGCATGTTTCATGACAAGGTAAGTTTGAGACAATTATTTTAGGACAAAACTTAGTCATTTTAAGACAAAACTTGAGATATTTGGATAAGACAAGATTTTTAAAGATTCCTTTCAAAATTGATAAGATTTTTCAAGATACATTTAAAATTCACCAAAATTTGCAAGATTCTCCAAGATTTTTAAAGATTTACAAGGACTCTTATGTGAAACCCTCATTGGCCGAAAACTTATTATAGTTTAGTTAGGATTCTTAGTTAGATATTTTATCTTTGTAAGAAACCTTAAATAACGGAGTTTGATTCCTACAAGTAAGCATGACTAAATTTTGTTGACCAATAGCTTGCTTTCTTTGGTTGTTTGTTTTAATTAACTAGTTTATCCAACTTAGGTTAGGAAACTCATGTAATACGGCCAATGGTTGTTTGGCCGACCTAGGGTAGTCTTTAGGGTTATTTTTAGGGTTTTCTTTAAAGCTTACAAGGGTATTTAAACCCCTTTATAATGAATTAATAAAAGAAGTACACATTATTTTTCCTAATTGCACTATGAGATTGATTTATCTTGTTGAGTTTTTCATGAGAGTTGGTGAGATTGTTAAGTGCAGACTTAATAATTTCACAAATTGGTTAATTATAATATTTGAATTGCTTAGTTAATTTAGGGATTTGAGTTAGTAATTTTGAATCTTTATACCTTAGGTTGCTAGAAACAAGTTTTTAGAAGTCTAGTTGGGATTTAAATATTGAATATTGTTCTTAGTTTTTTTTATCATCTTGGGACTTGTTAACTTGATATACAAATTAGGCTTCATATAACCTGGTTTCGTATCATATATAATAAAAATTTGATGAATAAAACTATAGTGATCTATCTTTTTTACTTCATCCTTTTTATTTTATAATTGATGCTTTAAATTTTCATTTTCATCAAACTCTTTATGCCAAATAAATTCATTTATAAATTATGCCATAAATTATTATATTATTTACAATTTAATATTCAATGTGAACACATACTCTATATATATAACCTCCAAAAATATAATTAATCATCACTATTTAAAACTTATTGATGGTTACAATATTCAAAATACCACATTAATGTCAAACAAATTTATTTATAAATTATTATTTCTATACTCTAATACTTCAAGTGAACGCTTACTCTATATATAACCTCTAAAAATATAATTAATGACCACTATTTAAAACTTATTGGTAGTTATAATAATTAAAATATCACATTAATACTAAATAAATTCATTTATAAATTATGGTATAAGTTATTTTATTCTCTACACTTTAATATTCAATGTGAACACACTCTATACATAGTACAAAGTTTATGAATACAAACTATAATCACTTATATTTTCTACTTCATTGTTTTTATTTTACAATTTTTGCTTTAATTTTTCATTTTCACCAAACACTTTATGTTGAGTATCATGAGATTTTATCTATTTCTTATTTTGACTTTCATATTCATAATGAATTAAAATTAATTACTTATTTTAATTATTTATTTTCATTTTTCATTGGAGATAGCTTGCCAAAAATACTCCTTTATCAAAAATTTAAATTTTGATAAAAATGATTGCATAAAATGAAGGTATCGAGATTCTTGGATATCAATTTTAAAAATCAAATTTCAACTGTACCAATATAGTTTTTATTGACAAGAATGTAACAAAATTATATTTTTAACTATAAAAGTAGGAAAAATAGCATGACACTTTTATTTAATATTTAATCCTATATTAATTTTTTCTAACTATAATTTTGACAAACTATATTTGTGTCATTCTTAAAAAATTTTTGCAATTCAACTGTGAGGATTGTTGTAATAAGAAGGAATTTATTTGATCAAAACATTTTAATACAATATTCAATAAGGAATATTAACGTACTATTAAGGATAACAAATATATGATCAATTTTTTGAGAAAAATAACTATTGAAGAAATAAGCCATGATGATATTTCAATCCCAATACATAATTTGATCTCTTAAATTTTGAAAATCGAAATCAATAGTGCGGAAAAATTATGTCCTCACAAGTAATATAAATTAACAAATTTGAAGTTTTTGTAAGATTTAAAAATGCATGATTTGCTTCATGATTCAATAAATTATATACACTGCAGATGTTATTTAATTGCTAATTAGATAAATTGAAGTTCCAAAGACTTTTAGTGCTAACTTGATTGAAAAATTAGTTGTTGAGCTCTAAGATTTAAGGTCTATTAAATACAATATGATTTTTAAACTTCACTTAATATTAAATTTTTAAACTAATGTTTTTTAGAGGTCAAAAAGTTTGAGTTATCATTTGTAAAGAGTTAATTAAATAATATCATAAGCATAAAATTTTGTGCAATAAGATGACAAAAATTATTAGCTTTACTTTAATATTGGTGAAAGAATTCAATAGTATGTATCATGATAATATTTATAGTTATATAAATTATTAATTATTCCTAAATAATATTTATATCTTACCTAATTTCTTAATTCTAAATTTAGATGATATTTTTTTTTATTTCTTATGAGATAATCTTACCTGATAATTATATCAATGTTTTGGCTAAATTTATATAAAAAATTTGTTCTAGGTGATTACGTTGAGATAACACCATAAATGGACCATAAAACTATTTGAAGTTAATATGAAAAATTAGGTATAATCAATTTATTGTAACTATTTAAAATCAACATAAATATACTATAATTAATTTATTTTAATTTTGAGGAACACAATAAATGAAACATAAAATTAATTAAAATTAATGTGAAAAATTATTACATAATTAATTAATTGTAATCTTTAAAATCACCATAAATATGTCATAAATTCATTTGAATGTATTACTACCTATTCAATATTTATAAAAAGATTAAAAGTCATAACTATTTATTTAAGTATTTATATAACGATGAGTAGGTGCGTAATTATAGCTAATAAATACAAAAAATAACAACAACAACAACAACAACAACAACAACAATAATAATAATAATAATAATAATAATAATAATAATAATAATAATAATAATAATAATAATAATCATCATCATCATCATCATCATCATCATTAAACTGTAGATATTTGCTAA
>CATIWR010082838.1:0-25158 GCA_949677035.1 Omphalea diandra
CTTGACTTATATTTTCATGTAACATGTAACAATTCAATCATATATACATGTAATAGAACATAATTATATCATACAATTATCACATACACCCATTGAATCCAATTATGGTTTTTACTCACGTTTTGATATAACCAACCTTTATGGTAGGGTTTCTTCAAAGTATTGAGATCCTAACATTTGATACATACATGAGTATAAGTATATCAAAATGATTTTGAATGCTTGGTATGCAGTTATGGCATGATTCATGCAAGTGTACCTAGTGTTTATACATATTTTTCTTATATGGCAGCCTGAGCTTGCTACACGGTCACAACAATAACTCTCGATATACTTATCCAAATGGCTTGATTCTTTTTTTTTAAACAAACTAGACATATAATGGGACAACATATTCAAATTTTAGGCTAATATCAGACACACATAAATGTGGTGAATTTTTAAGTTCTGCCCTGTTGCAGTGTCATCGCAGTCTGAGTAGGTCTTACATTCTTGGGCATATCTCAAATTATACCAATCCAATTGCAATAATATTCTACCATCAGTAACAAAACATATAAATGAACATTTTTCATGTTTCACTCATTATCAAGTTCAGTCTATAAGGTCACCAAAACAAAGGACCAATCTCGGGACAAGTAGGTTCATAACATGTTGACAACCAGTCATGATAAAGGGACAATATCTCAGCAACCCTGCTGGATTTGACAACAATATTTCATAAGTATGTAGATTAGACATAAATATACAACTTTTAAGTTTAGATCATCATCAAATTCTGAGTCTATGGTCATCAAATTCTTGGAAAACCGAATTAAAATAAAGGTGGTGTGTAATCTGGGTATAGAGTCAGTCCCAATCAATGAGCCATATCTCTTTCCACAAACAAAACTAATCAAAACTGCTTAACAGGCATTTAGAGGGAATATAACCCTACAAATTTCTTGTTTTGCACTCTATCAAAATCAGAACATAAAGCCATCAAAATATAAGAAAATAGAAGGCTAGGATCATCTCAGTTTGGATTTGACCTAGTTCTGATGAAGGGCTCTTCACACACATAGAATCAAGTAAAACTATTTCATATGCATTTATATGAGACATAAGGCTACAAATTTCATGTTTTGTACTTTCCCTAATTCCTCTTCTAGGGTTATGAAATCATGGGTGAAAAATTCTGCTCTAACAGCAAAATCAATAGAATCAACTCTTGTTCTCTTAGATTACTACTTCCATTCAAGAGTTCTACCTCAATTACTCCATAATTCTCACTAACCATGCATGATTAAAATGTCATGAGAGGTTAATTCTAGTTGAGAAGAAGATAAATTTACTTACCTACTATCCCATAATTAAAAAACCTTAGGCAGCTCACTGTTCTCCCTCTCTTTTTCTTTTTCTTTTTCTTCTTCCTTCTTTCTTCTTTCCTTTGTTCTCTCTTTGTTTCTGGTATAACCCATCATTTTCCCCTCAATTTTGACCCTAATTAGCATATAAACTTATTGTAATAATATAAAATCATGGTGTTTCATTTCCATTGGTTGGAAGGTCACTTTTCCTCTTTTAGTCCATCTTCTTCACTCCTTAAGCACTTCCATCCATCTCCTAATTCTTAGATGCTCCTTATACTTTTCATTAAGCTCTAAAACACCATTATTTATGATGCTATAATAAGCACACAACATTAAATAATTTATCATATAACTATGTAAACACTGCATATATGTTCAAGCATGCCAAATGCAACAGTGCAATTGTCATTGTCATGTTTTTACAATTCACATGTCTAAATGATTATTTATCTTGTGCATATGTTCATGTGAGATTTCACATCATTTATGCAATGAATATATTCATGTGATAATGCCAATGAATAGGGATAAGGATGTTACATTAATTATACTATTTCATAATTGATAGTCTTTATCCACATCTTCCTTTATAGGAGAATGATCTTTAAGAAAAGTGACATCTCAAGACTTAATTTCTATAATCCTTCCATCAAAGTCCTTACTAATTAATACATAGTCTTTTGAGTTTTCACAGTATCTTATAATGATACATTTATTCCCTTTTGGTCCTAATTCACCAAATTTATGGGAAGAGTCAAGAATGTATGTTGTAAATCCCTATGGATGCAACTCATAGTTAGGTTTTCTATTCATCCATAACTCATAAGGTATACAAAGTCAAGTATGTGTGCTACTATCAATAAAGCATCACCCTAATATTGTGTTAGGAGATTAACATAAGCAATCATAGACCTAACCATTTCTAGCAAGGTTCTATTCCTTGGCTCAATAATACCATTTTATTACAAAATTCTTAGATTTGTTAATTGCCTTTCTTGACACAATTCCCTGAATTGGTTAGATAGATACTCTCTCCCTTGATTAATCTTTAAAGTTTTCACTTTCTTATCTAGTTGATTCTCAACCTCATTTAAATACCTTTTAAAGTAATCTAATGCTTTAAATTTATAAGAGATCAAATAAATAGGACTATATCGAGTGTAGTCATTTATAAAAGTAATAAAGTATGAGGCTTCATGCCTTGCTTTAATATTCATAGGTCCATAAATGTTAAAGCATTTCCTTATCTAAAGGAAAATAAGCTCTTGTTCTCTTTCCAAATTATTTTCTAGTAGCATTTCCTTATCGAAAAATTCATAAATAGGTAATACAAATTTTATACTTGATCCCAATAGACCATCATGACTAGTCTATTCATTTTAGCTTACCCAGTGTGTCATAATCTAGCATGCCATAAACAAGCATCCATATCATGATTGCTAGATTCAATAAATAAGGAAAAATGAACATCACATTTACTATTACAATAGTTAGTTTTCAACACCATAAAACCATCAAAACTACTACCACAACCATAGTACATAATACCATTAGAAATCCTAACACAATCAACATGAAATACATACCATATCCAATTTTTAATGAAGCAATAATAGAGTATAAATTCTATAGAATGTCGACAGTATAAATGACTTCATGCAACTATAAGATCTGACCCTCTTACAAATCTAATTTTCATGTGCCAATTTCTTTTACTTAAGCTATTGCATTATTGCCTATGTAAATCTACTTATTCCTCTTGGAATTTGATGATATTCCATAAATTCATTTCTATCTCTAACTATATGGTCTATCCTATGTCTACAATTCCTATTAGATGAAATTTAGAGAGCAAAACAGTACTAGAAACAAAAATATGAAGCTGCTATATGAGGAAGTAAGATGAGTCAATAACTTAGGTTTAATGCACTGACAAGCAAAATGATCCAGTTTGCCATAATTGATAGGTCACTTTTGTTTTATCCCTTTCCCATTACACTTTCCTTTTTTACACTTATGTTGTTTGTTTCCTTTCTTTGGTTTTAGACCAATCTCATGTACTTTACCTTTGCCTTTTCATTTTTTTGTTAAACCTTTCGTGCTTGTCCCAAAAGCTTTCTTGGAACTAGACTTAGCTACATAAGCTTGAGCATTAGGTTTATTTGCCTCAAAGCGCTGATCCTTAAGTTCCAAGTGGTGTGTAATGTTAGTAAAGGTCTTAAAGTTCTCATTATGAGTCACATTAACCTTCATGTGCTCCCAATTGTTAGGCAAAGATCATATGACAGCTTGAACTTGTTGTTCATTTATGATGTTATGTATGACTGATTTTAATTCTAGTATCATATTTGAAATTTCCCTCAAATATTATTTCATCGATTTGTTAAAGACCTTCTCATAAGTGTTGAATTTGATAATCAGCTGGAATTTGATAGTTAGCTTCCCAAGTTTAGAGATAAAAAGTTCCTCCAAACTTTTCTTATAGAGAGACCTATATGACAATAGTAGTGGGATACTGCTAATACTCAAACACAAGTCCATTCATGGAATTGATTAGAATCTCTCATGTAATGGAATCCTTTCTATTCCATGCAGTGCAAGCAGCCATGTATTACCTATACTGCACATGATTTACATTCTCCTCATTAGCTTTGTTGTCATACATAACATTATTGATGACCTTTAAAATCTCTTGCTGTTCAAGGACAATAAATTTTTAGATGCCAAATGTTATAATTATCTCCATTGAGTTTTTCACCCTTATTTAGTTCAACAATGATATTCTTTAAAGCCATAATTAGTCATAAAATTACATAAAACATTTTAAAATAATTTATTATGTCATTATGCACATCACTTAGAATTTTAAAATTAAATTATTGAAAATTTTTCATATGAATTTGAATGGAAAGTTCACTATGTTCCTAATCATCATCAATATTCAAATGTTAAATTTTCTTTAACTTTAATTTAAATTGTGCCAGTATTATTTTAGATGAGAATTCATTTGAATTCTACCAATCTTAGAATGTGCATATGTAAGCATCATATTTGGGATCTCTAGATGTAAAGCTCGATGATTAAAATCACTGAATTCATCCCCAAAATACAAGGGGAATTGTTAAAGGAAGAGATAAAGGCCTTAAAAAACTTTGGAAAAGCCCAAAGCCAATCCTAAGACCGAAAGCCCACAACCAAGCCTAATCTCTCACTCTGAGTTAATGGGTTGTACAACCCTCCCTTAAATCCTAACCCTTATAACCTTATAGAATTGGTCATTGTTTAACCCTAGTGATGTACAGTTTTGATAGATGGATGAATAACCCATTCATAGTTGTACATCCTGCATACAAACCCTAATTCCAAGAGATCCATCTCTTTCTCTGTGATCGATTGCAAACAAGTTATAGCTATAACCATTTATAGCTCTATGCACTCATCTGTTACTTATAAATACCCCTCCCATTTGAAGAAGGAGGAGGCTTGGACAACCTTATGGTTGCTCTGCTAAAAACTTACTATTAAACATCACTTGGCATAGAAAACATAAATCTGAACTCATTTCTAAGGTGTTCTTACTTGGATTAGACCATGAATTTAGTCTTGACCATCATCTTATATGATTATGGATGATTGTGATATGTGATGTGTATGGATATGCATGATAATCCCTATGCCATGTCAAATTTTGCTTTCCCCATATTTTTGTCCTGACCAAAGTCAGGTGGTGACTCCATATTTTCTAGAGATAGTACTAATGTAATGTCTCACGCTTGGTCCCCCGATGACCATCACATTGGACTTGGGCTTTGAATTGTGCAAGGCCTAAGAAAGATCCTCATTGATCCAAACACACACCATATTTTGAGGTAATTACCAATGTAAAGATCCTAGTCCTATCGATCCCCGCTGATTAATAAAAGAATGGAGTCGTAAGCAAGATTCCACCAGTTCGAGCAAAGCACAAGGCACTCACACTATATTATGAAGTAAGTTTTAAAAAATGAAATACTATACAAACTTCATAATATATAAAGATATCCAACAAGTTTAATGTGTAAAAGAATACATCAACATAATTGATGTAATGTAAATAACACAAACTAATAAATGTTAAGTACATTTATAAATAATCTTTTTAGGGATAGAATTTTCACCTTCTTCTTATCAAAAATAGTTGGAACCATCTTTTTAAGCTAAGGACAATTAAGGATAGGTAATCTAGTAGTTCTAAGACTAGGACTTGAAGCTAGAGAATAATACTTGTTTAAATTCTTCCAAGTGTATTCATCCAAAAATAAGTAAACTAAAGTCTTATAGAAGTTAGTTTTTCCATATAACATATGTACTTGGTCATTAGGTCCCATCAAAAGTCTTCATCCAATTCCTTTAACCAACAATGTTCAAGTTTTTCTTTAAGGTAGCCAGACAAAGTAACATCTAAAGCTTGATACTTTTCCTCATTACTCAATACATGACCTTTGTTAGTTATCTCTTAAAGCCTGACATTGATAATTTTAACATGTTAATAATGTTATGATCAAGATGTATTCTATATGTAATGAGATTATCTTTCAATTTTCTAAACCTTTCTCTTCCAGCTTAAGTCCTTAATGTTATATGAATGATTTTCACACATTTATCACCATGAATAAATCTATTCCTTTTAATTTTCCTATAGGCTCCTAGCCATCTAATTCCTTTTAAATGAGATATAATTCCTTAAACACATTAAGGAAAAATAATAAAAATGTGATTAGAAAGAAAAATCTCAAGCCAACACAATATGTAAAATGAATACAAAAATTAGGCATAACCAGAACTCAATGCATATTTTTAGTCAAATAAATATGGGGTTATAATCGAGTTTAAAAAATAATCTTAATTTTATAACATGCATATACAATTTTTAATTAATTTTTGAAATAAAAATCAACTAAAAATTACATTTTAATTATTTAATTATAAAAAATTGAAAAATCATAAGTACAAAATTTTATTTCTTCCCACTAGACCTTAACATTCTTAGATATGTTATTTAAAATATACCTATTATTTTTTTCAAATTTTATTCCTATTAAAATAAATTTATTTTAAATTTATATTTTCTTAAAAAAGGAAAAATTAAAATAAATATTCTTCATTCTGAAAAAATTAATTTTAATAGACTAAAAATACTAAAAAAAATATTTGAAGTTTAATGGCTATGGTATAAAAAACTACCATTAGGAGATGTCGCACGTGCCACAAATATATGCGGAGAACGTAAATTATTAACCCCCGTCAACAACCAAACACTCCCCATGCGTCAAAGGTGGCACACACCATTCCTTCATTTGTAGTCTTCAGAATTTTTTTACCCCTCCCTCTCCACCCCCTCCAACCACCCCCAGCCCCCTCTCTAATTTCATGTGTTATACGTTCAATGGTGGGGTTAGATTTAATCTTTGACCCCCTATAAGTATGTGTTTGAGACAACAACAACAAGGGTGAGGAGAGTGTGACTACACTTTAACTTCAACCTTCAGAATCCTAAATTCTACAAAAATTTCAACTTACAACTTCTCAACATTCCAATTTAAGTCATTCATAATTTTCTCTACAAAGTCCATTTCATGTGTTCTTTATATCAAATTAAAAATCTCATTTCACACTACAAATACATGTTAGTTTTACAATATAATAGGTAGTAAATAAAACCAAAAATTATGTCAAAGTTGCTACATTAACCACGAAACAAAAATTTACAAAATTCAAGTTTTAAGACCTTAACTTTGCCAATTGATAACTTTCACTATAGAACTCAAAATTTTATGTTCTACATGTCATTTTAAAGCCCTTATATCCTATTTTACGAATTTTTAATTTATACGTTATGAATCATAGTATATCAAATGTACAAAAATCATAAATACTACCCTAACCATTATTTTAGAATTTTAAAAAATCTGAATATTCCTGCCATGACACAAAATTAATCAAACACAATAGGGAAAACATCATATATGTTCTAATACCAATGTTAACTTAAATTGTAGAATATTAAAAACAAGTAAGATCACTAACCTTTTAATGAAACTACAAGTTGTTCTTGATTAATCACTAAGTTACGATTCAAATCACTAGGATATGCACTTTGATTCACAACCCTAAAAACTATACAAAGTAATCACTATTTACAGAAAGAGTTTCTTTTTATTGAGTGTGAGAGTGTGGATTTAAGCATAAGATTTTGGCCTTAAGATGTAAGTCTAATGATGAGGATCACTAAAATTATTCCTTAGAATACAAGGGGAATTGTAAAGGAAATAAGAATGGGGCCTTAGAAAACCATAGAACAAACCATAAAAACTGAGTCCAAATCTCAAAGACCAAACCCAAGCCTATAAGACCATAACCCAAAGGGCTACTAGCCTTGTTTAGAAGGCTACATAGCACACTAATCATGGTTATACAACCAACCTCATGGCTATATGGATATGACTAAAATCCTAACCATATAAAGATTCTAGGATTGCTCCCTCCTTAAACCCAAAGGTTGTACAACACTTTCCATGGGTGTATAACCCTCTTACAAACTCTAATTCCAGAACTTATATTATCTTCTTATGATTTGTTATGAATAATGTGCAATCATAACTATTTCAGGCTCTGGTGCAATCTTCTTCCTCTATAAATATTCTACCATTTTAATAGGGATGGGAGGCTTAGACAACCCTAATATTACTCTGTTGAAATTATGACTCACAAACCTTAAATCTCTAGAAATCGAATGCCTAACCCACTACACCAAAGAATCAAGGTAGTTCTTAAGGTTTTGACACTTCATTTTACATATCTCATTGCATTTTTATTGTAAAAATTTAAACTTATGAGACTCTAAGGGTAAACAAAAAAAAAAAAAAAACACAATGGCATTTAGGGAACCCTCTATCCCTTCCTCCTTCTTCCCTTTCTTTTCCTTTTCTTTTTTCTTGAAAACCCTATCTAAGAAGGTTGTACATACTTGAAGTCGTCTATACATCATACCTTTGAACGTTGTACAAATCTAAAAGTGGTTTGTATAATCCCTATTTAATTGAGGAGATAATGAAAATTTCTTCTTCACAAGTTTCAGATTTCTTTATTTCCAAACTACTTTCTATGAATCTTGGGGCTTCCATTAACAGAATAAGGAGAGGTTTACATCATTAATGATCTTTATTCAATCAAATAATGGAGTTTTGATTTGAATTAAGGTTACTTCTTATAATTTGTGAGGTCTCAGTGCTTTGTGTTCATGCACTGTATGTCAAATGTAATATTTAGGCTTCTACTTTGATCATACCTTAACCATGATCAAGTGAGGAATCTATGATTCTGAAGGCCTTGAGTGCCCTATTATGATTGTGTTTATCTTGGTTACTTTCTTAAGTTTGTTACTAGTATGTGTTATGGCCTTGTTATTTACCCTTTATTGATTAGCATCCTAACCTTATTGGTTGTTGGTAAAGCTTGTAAATGCTAGGCTCTTTGAGAGTAATGGAGGAAAGGGTTTAATAAACCTAAGATCCTTTTTTTTATGATTTTTCCTTAGGCCACTAAATCCTCTAAAATGCTATTTGCATTTCATATTTATAATTCCTTTATGTCATGGGATTCATGCTTAAGCTTGCTTACTTTTCATTCTAATGTTGTTAATTAGCCCATGTGATATGAACAAGGTGGGATTAGTGTCCTTACCTGTATGTAATAATAAGTCCTAAGCTTTTAATTCAAGGATAAAAACAAGATAAATTCTTAAATCTAACCTATATCATTAAAAAACTTGTTTCTAGCAACCTATGAATAAGATTTAAAGTTATGTCAATCTCAACCCTAAATTAACTAAGTAATTTAGAACCTAGATAAAACAATTTTTGTGAAATTATCAAGCTCTCTCAACAATCTCACCAACTTCATTCAAGAACTCAAAAAGAGAATAAAATTGCACTAAAAACTTGCAAATTAATAATAAGCTATATACAAACTCATTTTTGGGGCCTTTTATAGGCTTACAAGGCTTAACCTAATATAAATCCTAATAGAAGATGGAAAGAATCTTCCTAAGATATTCCTAACCATAATAAGACTTATATTCCTTCCTAAATATTAGTTTTATTACTAAAACTCACTGATTAATCTTTTCCTAATGAAATAAGGAAGATATTAAAAGCTTATGATTGGTTAAAAAAAAATTCAAAATTATAAAAAATGGATCATAAAAATTGCTCGAAGCAACACGACCATGCAGACGCTTATGTTGCCATATTATGCCAAAGGATCGTGATGACACATGGCCATGCACACAACCATGCCGCGACTTTCTACCAAAAATGATAATTCATCCTTGATGAGGCATGGCCATGCACCATGCTTTAACTTTCTGCCTCAATTTCTCCCCTCTATGAATTGGGACTCCATCAAATCAGGCTAAACACTCATTTTAAAGACTTTATGCTTTAATCCTTTTGCATTTGGTCTTTACAAAATCCATTATCTTATTGAGCCAATCTTTTTATAATTTTTCTTTGCATGAAAGCTCCAAGTGCATCTTTAAACTTCTTGAGCCTTCCTTTTGTGACTAGACTTTGAAGTTGGATTGGATCCTTTTCACCCTTGCCTAGGCCATTTGCATTTTTCCTTTCTTCCTTAAGAGGATTCATCTTCGAATCTAAACCTTCATCAAAGGTGAAAGGAGATAAATCAATAACATTAAAAGTAACACTTACATTGTAATCATTAAACAAGTCTAACTTCTAAGTATTATCATTAGCCCTCTCTAAAATTTGAAAGGTCCATCTCCTTTAGGGTTAAGCTTACTTTTCCTAAGATTAGGAAATCTTTCCTTCCTATAATGTACCCAAACCCAATCATCTGGCTCAAATACAACTTTAACTTTACCCTTATTGGCATTCCTAGCTATTTTCTCATTCTTTTCTTCTATGATTAAACACACTTTTTTCATGTAATTGTTTAAAAAAGTCATTTTTCTTTTTCCCTTTTATGTATAATCACATATTTGAAGGTATATGGGAAAGATCTAATAGACATAATGGTATAAATACATAAATAATCTTTAAAAGACAATAATGGGTGGATGAATGCACTCCTATTATATGCAAACTCTATATACAACAAACACTCCTCCTAAGACTTCAAGTTCTTTTTTTATTGAAACTCTTAAAAGTGGACCTAGAGTTCCATTAACAATTTCAATTTGACCATCAGTTTAGGGGTGACAAAAAGTAGAAAACAACATAGTGCCTAATCTACCCTATAATATTTTCCAAAAGAAACTTAAAAACTTTGTATCCCTATCATTAACAATAGCTTTTAGCCTACCAAGCAATCTTACAATTTCTTTGAAAAACAAATTTGCAATGTTAATGGCATCATCTGTTTAATGACAAGCAATAAAATGTATCATTTAAGAAAACCTATCAACAACCACAAAAATAGAATCATTACCACTTTTGGACCTAAGTAAACCTAAAACAAAGTATGTAGAAATATCAACCTAAGGCATATTAGGAACGGGTAAAGGAATATGTAAATCAAGTGGTTTTGATTTAAACTTAACCTGTTTACATGCAATTTATCTATCACATACTTTTTTCACATCACTTCTCATTTTGGGCCAATAGAAGTATTCATGCAATACATCTAAAGTCCTTTATATTACAAAGTGTCCCATAAGCCCTTCCCTATAGGCTTCCCTAATAAGTAATTCACACAAAGAAGACTTAAGCACACAAAGTTTGTTGTCTCTAAATAGAAATTCACCATGCCTTAAATACTTCTCAAAAGCAATTTTCTCACAATTTATTTAGTACATGCCGAAATCAATATCATCAGCATATAAGTCTTCAATATACTCGAAACCAAGCAATTTAAAATCCAAAAGAGCAAAATAGTATACCTTTGAGATTATGCATTAGCTACTACATTATCCTTGCCTTGTTTATACCTTATGACATATGTAAAAGACTTTATGAATTCATTCCATTTGGCATGCCATTTTTTTAACTTTTATTGCCTTTTAAGGTATTTTAAAGACTCATGATCAGTATGGATGACAAATTCTTTGGGCCATAAGTAATGTTGCCATGTTTGCAAAGCCCTAACTAATGCATACATCTCCTTATCATAGGTTGGGTATTTAATAGTAGGTTCACTAAGTTTTTCACTAAAATATGTAATTGGCTTCCCTTTTTACATCAAAATAGTTCAAATGCCCAAACTTGAAGCATCACATTCAATTTCAAAGGTGTTAGCAAAATTAGGCAAAGCTAACAAAGGTGCATTAGTAATTTGAACTTAAACAAATCAAAAGCCTTTTGTTTCACCTCCCCTATCAAAAACCAACACTTTTCTTTACAATTTTGGTTAGGGGTGCCATAATTATGCTAAATTCCTTTAAAAAACCTTCTATAAAAACTAGCTAAACAATGAAAAGATTTTATCTAGGTTTTAGCCAAAAGGAAATAACACTTACCTTCTCTTCAACAATTTCTATTCCATCTTTATGTACTACAAATCCTAAGAAAACAAGTTCATTAGTATAAAAGAACATTTTTTAAAGTTGATATATAGTTTTTCTTTGTGCAAGACATCAAAAACTAAGCTAACATGCTCCAAATGCTCTTCTAAAGATTTAGAATATATAAGAATGTCATCAAAATAAACAACTATAAACTTACCTAAGAATGCACACAAAATATGATCCATCAATCTCATAAATGTGGTAGGGGCATTAGTTAACCCAAAAGGCATAACCAACCATTCATATAAGTTGTATTTAGTTTTAAAAGCCATTTTTCACTCATCCCCCTCATAAATATGAATTTGATGATATCCACTCTTTAAATCAATTTTAGAAAACATGCATGCACCAGACAATTCATCTAACCTAAGAATGGAATGCCTATACTTAATTATTATTTTGTTAATGGCCCTACAATCTACATAGTGCCATGATCCATCCTTTTTAGGTATAAATAAAATAGAAACTGCACATAGACTCATACTTTTTCCTACCAAACCTTTCTCCATTAATTCTTCAACTTGCCTTTCAAACTCCTTTGTTTCCTTAGAATTACTTCTATAAGTTAGTCTATTAGGGATTGAGAGCCTGGGGTCAATTTGGTGTTCAATAACTCTTAAAGGAGGCAATCCCTTTAACACATCTTAGGGAAATAGATCTACAAAATCATGTAATAAACAAAAACAACTAGGAAGAAACTTGATTAGATCATCACTAAAAGAAAAACATGTTAGTCAAAAATCTTTAAATAAAAGTATAGCCATGGGTGTTTTGGCTAGCAAGGTTTCCCTTACATCTCTCTATTTTGTATAAAATATTTTTTTCTTACCCTCTCCTTTTGCACGACCCTCTCCTTTCCTTTGGGCATCCTTTTATTTTTTTCTGTCCTTTTTCTACTAAGTTCACTCCCCTCTTAGGCTTTCTCACGAGTCTTTTTTTGTTATGATAATTATTTTTCTTATTTATGCATGCATTCTATCTTTTAAATTTTTTTGATCTTTATAAATTTGAGAAAGAGATAAAGAAGATAATACAATGTGTTTGCCCCCAAAATCAAACTCATACACATTACAAAAAAATCATCATGTTTAGCCCTCCTATCATATTTCCAAGGGCGCTTCAATAGCATATGACTAGCATGCATTAGAATAACATCACATAACACCTCATCCTTGTACTTGCCCATAGAAAATGAAATCTTAACTTGTTTAGTAACTTTAATCTCACCACACTCATCAAGCCATTATAAATGGTTTGGTTTAGGATGCTTTAAAGTTGCAATTACATCTTTTCAACTAAATAAGTAGTAGTTACATGAGTGTAACTACCACCATTAATGACAACAAGGCATAAGTTGCTATTTATTCTACATCTAATATGAAAGATATTTTCTCTTTGCTCATGTTCATGGTTAATTTAGGCATTCAAAGTATGCCTAGTCATAAAGATATCTTCACTTGTTACCTCATTAGGGTCTTCCTCATTAACATCATTAGCATCTTCCAATGGAGATATCTCAAGATCGATCTTATCATTATCTTTATCTTCACTAGTAATCTCACCATCCTTTATAACCATAGTTCTTTTATTTGGGTAATCTTGTGTAACATGCCCTCTTCTTTAGCACTTGAAATAAATAGTAGATCTACTTTTGTTGGGCTTATTGGAATCAGTTTTGGTAGTATAATTAAACTTCCTTTTTTTTAGGTAGTTCAGCCTTAGACCTTGTGTTGGGCTTATCACAAGTTTTAAACTTGTTAGTCCAAGAAACTAAATTGAAATTAAGCCTATAAGGCTTACCCTTTTGTTATATTTCCATATTGAAAGCCTTATGGTACAAATCCTCCAAATATATATATGGCATGTTCTTAACTTGATTGGAAATCTCCTTGTTTAATCTAGTAAGAAAAAGAGCCATAGTTTGGTCCATTAATTCTTCAATTTTAACCCTTATCAATGTAATTTTAAGCTCTTGATAAAATTCTTCCATACTCTTAATCCCTTGCACTAGCCTTTGTAATTTATTGTGTATATCCCTAAGGTGATAACTAGGTACAAAACACCTTCTTAAAGCTCTTTTCATATATACCCAAGTACTAGTTAGTGAATTTCCAAACCTTTTATTATTATGTTTCAATTGATCCCACCAAATAAAAGTAGTTCATATAAGCTTTACAGTAGCTAGCTTTACTTTCTTTTCTTTATTGTAATTGTAACAATCAAATATGGATTGCACTTTCTTTTCTTATGACAAATAAATTTCAAGATCACCCAAACCATTGAAATTAGGGATCTTCATTTACATACTACTAAAATTATCTTCTTGCTTATTGGATATTTGTAAAGAATCTTCCATGGAATTACTATCTTCTCCCATATCTTGTATGAGTCACCTACATCATGGCATTCTACTACTGGCATTGTTTATGGAATTTGATTGCTAGCTAGCTTCTATTTTGTCAATTTGGTTCATTAAGTGCCCCATTGACTTTTATCTACTCTTCATGAAAAGCTTCAACTATAGGTCATTAGTATTCATCATGTTTAGAAAATAATAAAAAAAAAATCCTTACTAATCACTCCCTTATGTGTTTACATTCAATTGGTGGCACTCACACTTGTGTTTAACTCAAAATTAGTTTTTACTCTTTATTGAGCTCACACACACTTGCCTTTTACCACTCAATATTCCTTTTTTTATGTTCTTTAAAGACTAAGTTAGTTTATGCCAAAACAAGCTTAAAACGAATACAAATAAGTAAAAACTAGTCTTTAACAGTTAAAAAAAAAGGAATTTAAATAAACATTTTTTGTTGCAAGAAAAAAAAACTAAATATATCAATTTAAGAATTTAAAAGGTATTTGAAATTGTAATTTGGTATTTTGAAATCAAGAATATGATAAAATCAAGCCTACTTCGAGTTGATTCAAAGGAACTTTTAGGTTTGACTCAAACACAAGTTATGTAATTTTAGCTTATTTTCTTTTTATTTTCCTCTTTTTCTTTTTTATTATTTTTTTACTTCTCTTTTTTTTTTTTTTTTTTAACTATAGGAAGCTAAAATGGAATTGGAATTACAAAAGAATAATTAGAAACATAAAGGAAACACAAAGGAAATAAATGGAGGTGAATAAGAAGAAGAAGAAAATGGAAATCATAAGGAAAGAAAGAGAACAATGCCAGAATAAGGAGAATTAATACCCTTTGATCTTAAATTAACTTTTACTCTGATACCAAATGATACGAACAAGGTGGGATTAGTGTCCTTACCCATATGCAACCACAAGTCTTAAGCTTTTAATTCAAGGAAAAAGAATAAGATAAATCCTTAAATGTAAATTAGATCTTTGGAAAACTTGTTTTTAGCAACCTATAAATAAGATTTAAAGTTGTGTCAATCTCAACCCTAAATTAACTAAGTAATTTAGAACTTAGATCAAACAAGTTTTGTGAAATTATCAAGCTCTTTCAACAATCTCACCAAGTCCTTTTAAGAACTCAATAGGAGAATAAATTCTAACCAAAAACTTGTAAATTAATAATAAGTTGCATACAAACTCATTTTTGAGGGCCTTTTATATGCTTACAAGGCTTAAACTAATACAAATCCTAATAAAAGATGGAAAGAATCCTCATAAGATATTCCTAAGCACAATAGGACTTATATTCCTTCCTAAATACTAGCTTTCTTCTTAAAACTCACTAATTAATCTTTTCCTAATGAAATAAGGAAGATATTAAAGCTTTAGGATTAATTAATAAAGAATTTTGAATTACAAAAATCGCTTAATGATGACGACTATGCACATGATCATGCTAAAACTTTCTACCTCAATTTCATCCTTTTATGAATTGGGACTCCATTAAATCATGCTAGCTCCTTTTGAAGAGTCCATACTCTCATCCTCTTATAATTGGTCTTCACATAATCCATTATCTTCTTTAACCAATCTTTTTGTAGTTTCACTTTGCATGAAAGCTCCAAGTGCATCTTTAAACTTCTTATGGCTTCTTCTTGTGACTAGACCTTGAAGTTAGATTGGATCCTTTACATCCTTGCCTAGGTCATTTGTTCTTCATGTAATGTTGAGTTATTCTTGTTATGGACTTAGAAACATGCTTATGTTCTTTGGCTTAGAAACATGGTGAGATGTTGCTTCCCTAAATATTGTCTTAAATTTATTGATGTTACCATGTGTTTTCTATGAGTTGGTACTAACTTGTGCTCTTCTTTTAGGTATGGGTGCTAATTTAAGGTTAACTATGAATAATGGTCTTAATAGCCTTAACTTTTAAATGATGATTATACATGTGGGTTGTGATATGCATGCTTCTCCCTGTGCCATGATACATAACGTCCATTCCTCTTTTTTAAATGTATGATGTGGATAGTGATATGCATGGTCCTTTATATGCCATGATGCATGATCCCCTTCCCCTTTTACGATGATTGGTGACTTGGCATGATTGATTAGATTGTGGTAGGAACATGCTTAAAGGGTGTTAATTAGACTAATTAATAACTTCGTTAAAAATGTTAAGAGTGAACCAAAAATGCTTAAATGTCAAATCCCTATACCCAGGAAGTTGAAGGGTGCCAAACCTCTTTCCCAAGCCATACCTAATTTCTAAACTAATCTATAATGGGTTGAGAATTGGGCCTTCTAAATGACTTTGTTAGGTTTTAATTTTGCCTTGCTCAGATTCTTATCCTGATCAAAGTTGGATGGTGACTCCTCATCTTTTAATGATTATACTAATATACTATCACACCTTAACTCCCCTTAACCACCATTTGGAAAAGGGCTTCAAACTTATATGAGGCCTAAAGGATCCCTTGTTGACCTAATTTCATGCCACTTTTTGGTGCCCTATGTTGGTCAATAAATGGATAAAAGTCACAAGCAAGATTCCACTTGTTTGAGTGAAAATCCTGACGTGCTTAAAGTGGTAACTCCACTAGAGACATGAAATTAACTTCATATTTAACCTTTACTTCACTTTGCCATTTTAACCTTATTATTGATTAATCCATTTTTCATTCATGTAGCCTCTACACTTCGCCATATGAACTAGGATTACTCTTAAAAAAATCGATGGATTTTCTAACTTAAGGCTTAAGCGCCATTTAGGTTTAAGATATAGTGAGGAAGCCTATCACTCACAAGCTAAGTACTTGTGAGTATATGAAATGGGAGGTTATGACAATCATTCCCCACGCTTATGGAGCCATCAACTATAATAACTATTTCAATCACTTGGCACATATAGGAGCTAATAGCACCTTGGATTAGGACACCTATTTGTTTGCATTTCTTCTATAAGGAAAGGGTTGTAATCTCTCAAGAAACATGATTAGATATTCTCACAATGTAAATACAATGTCATCCTATTCCACTTATGTAATTATTCCCTCATGTAAGCATTTTAGTCTCTACTACCCATTATATAAAGAATTTACATGTACATCCCTTTCTCCTTGTAAAAGGGTGTTTCATTTCCTTATATATATTAAGTAATGTAAATAGCTTTTTATTGTATTCTTATATACTTTTCTATACATGTTCTTTTGGAATTTTGACCCTTTTTTAGCTCGAGCTGACGACACGTATTTTCTACCCTTTTTTGGTATAAGAGTGAGACCCCTCCTAGGAAAGAACCTCTAGACCTTGTGTATGGGAGAAATAAGGTGGGAAGGGTCTTTTACTAATAACATATGCATTTCATGCATACATGCATTTGTTAGTTGCACATGCATCATACTAATAACCCTTATTTTACAGCCATCATAGCTCCATCCAAACCCTCATATAAAAAAAGGAGCAACTGAATTGCTAGAAAGAGTAAGATTGCAAGCCCAATCCAAATAGTTGAACTAATCATAGAACCTACCATAACATCAAAAATTTTGGTTAAGATGATGACTAACTTTAATCACAAAATAGAGGAGAGGATTACTGAGGGGTGAACAAACTTGTTAAAGAGATTCTAAAGAAAAAATAGATGTCTCTGCCAATAAGAATGATAAGGGAAAGGCACCTGAAGCACCCCAACCTGTAGTGATTAACAATGACCAATTTAGGAAGAAAGAGTACCATGAGAGCAAGCTTGCTAAGGAGGTCGAAAGCACCATTGATGTTTTTGATAAACTCATAAAGTAAGAAGGAGAGTACTCAGTTTGATGACTTTTCCAAACAATTGGACAAAATACAGGAGAATTTAAGTGCTAAAGGTATAAAAAGAGGAATAAACATTGAAGAACTGCATGCTTATAAGCTTGAAAAACTGCCTATAAATTTTCAAATGCTCAAATTTCTTAGGTTTACTAGAACCTGAGATGTAACTGACCATATCCACTCGTATGTTTTGATAATGAAGACGTCTAGAGTCCTAACTAATACCATGCTCGACCTGTTTGAGTTATCATTATAAGGGTCTATAAAGACATGTTTTTATAACCTACCTAAGACAATGAGAGGGAGTTAGAAAGAGTTGACTAAGACCTTCGAGAGGCATTACGCATGTAACTCACCCTTAGAAGTCACTTTATAAGACTTAGAGTCATTGAAGTAAAAGACTAGTTGCTTTAACAATTGCATAAAGAGGTGGAAGAAACTAGCTTTTGAAGCAGTTACTAGACTAACCCAAAGGGAACTAGTCTGAATGATTGTTAGAGGAGTGTTACCTAACATAGGTATTAGGATTAAGGTTATGTTGGTGAGGAATTTTAAGGACCTTAGAGAGGTTGGTTTTCAACCTGAAGAATTGGAGTTTGAGTCAAAGAGACAATATATGGGTAGAATAAGTGCCACATCCCAGCCGCGAGGAGAAGGGAAAACTATATAAAAAAAAATGTTGATTTAGCAACAAAATTTTGCTACCACATAAATGTGGTCTCCATTTAGCTACCACCTAGCAACCACTCTGCTACCATTTGGAGTTGAGTTAAGAGAAAATAAAATTAGCAACCATTTTGCAACCAAATAGAGACCACAAATTGGCCAAGATATAGCGACCACAAAGAGTAGTCTCTAAATGTGGAGGAAAAATAAAATGGGCAATTTAGCTACCACTTTGAGACCATAAAGTGAAAGCCAATTTAGCGACCACAAAGGTGTGGTTGCAACTTTTGGTGCCACAAGGTGGCACTAATAATAGCTATGACTTAGAGACCACATATTGTGGTCTTTAAATAGCGACCAGTAAATGTGGTCACTAATGATCGCTAAAAGTGTTAGAAGACATCTAATGTAGCGACACCACAAGCAATTTGGTCTCTAAATTTGATGAAGTGCATAATTAATTATAATATTATATTAAATTTATAATAATAGTATATAATTAATTATGTATTATAATATTTTTATAATTAATTATATTATATATTCTATATTATAATATTATATAACTAATACACTAATATTATCTATAATAATATTATATATATTAAATCTATTAAAATAATTTAATTAAATATAATTATACAATTTAACTAAATATAATTATATAATTATAACTAACAAAATATATTATTATATAATTATATTTAATTATATAATTATAATACAATTAAATAAATATATTATAATTAAATATTAAATATATTAAAATATACTTATATAATTATATTTAATGTTATAAAACAAATGAAATATATTATATTTAATATTATAATGTACCATCAAGGTTCATTAGCAACCACAGGCAGATGAATTCGAGTCCTCTGTCGCGGCCTGTGCAAGAAAACTCACGATCGCGACTTCTGAAAGTAGGTAAAAAACAACGGCTATATTTTCTTGGTGAACTAATAAGAAGTTGTCACGTGGACTAGTCGTTAGACACAAACAAGGTTTCCCTTGAAGAATTTGGATTTCACGACTGCGAAATACAGTAGCGACCGCGATTTCATCCTGATAAGCATTTAATGCAAAATCTGTCAAACATGTCTCAAAGATTTGATGAGCTATGATTTGCAACGTCTTTTGGGTGAAGTTTGGCTATAAATACTCCACCAAATAGCCATGAATAACGTTGCTAAGGAATTTATTACAAGTGATTAAAGCTCTTAATCTTTGCTACTCATTTTCTTCATCTTCTTTGTGAAATTGTAATTGTTAGGTGTGAGCATTAAACACCAAGTAGTGAGGTTCTGTGTTAGACTGTAAAAACACTTCTAGAAAGGTTTAAGTGTGAGCCTAGTGAAACACTCGAGTGAGGTTTTGTGTTAGCCTAAAAACACATTATTGTAAAGGTTTTGTGTTAGCCATCAAAACACAAGTTGTATAAATTGGGTGTGAGCTTGAAAACACCATTGAGATAGTGAAATACCCAATTGATTAATTGGGGAGTGGACGTAGGGTCAATTATACCCGAACCACTATAAATTGATTGTCTCTCTTCTACTCTTTCTTCTCCCCTTTCTCTTTGTTTTTGAAATTTTTATTCACCAATTCAACCCCCTTTCTTGGTGCCTAGGGACAACAAACATATTGGTTTTCAAAGTATTATGCACCTTGCTTCATCAGAACATCATAATCGTTTGTACAAATATCTTGTCGAAAATTATGACTTCTGCCAAACGACCCTTCTATTATAGAATGGAGAAAAATTACAACTAACAGAAGAATATGTGTGTTCTACACTAAACTTCCTACATGGAAAGAAAACCATAGAAGAAGCAAAAAATGACTATGATACTTTTGAATATCAATAACTTTTAAAAAGTTAGAGAGTAAGATGGAATATGGGTATTCAAAGTCCTTGCACCTTAAAAATGCTAGCCAAAATCATAAAAAGAGGAGATCAAGATGATCAATTTAAGAGGGATTTTCTCGTACTCCTTATGTCTACATTGATCAAGGTATACAAAAAATAGGAAAACTAATTACAAGATATTATTGCCTATGACAGATGTGAATGCAATAAAATAAACTGAATTAGTTCAAATACACACTACAAAGTTTGGAAAATACAATACAAGAATGGAAGAAGTACCCACAAGCCAACTTTGCTGGTCCAACAATACTTCTACTAGTAACTAACTCTTGTTATTAATTAGTTATCCCATTTACTCTTTTTATTTCATATTATAATTATTCATAACTGCTAGATTACTAATTTCTCCATATTCACAGATGTCTAACAACTTTGATACTTGGATAGAGTTCAATTCAAAGTTATAGATTTCATTCAAAGAAAATTCTCAATCTTGTCTTCTTGGACCACCCATGATGTCAATAATAGAATGAAAGAAAAACTAAAATTAGGAGGATTCAAAAAAGGAAAAGTGATACCAATTTTGCGAATTTCAACGTCTGACATGCAAGAATCAATAAATGAAGAAAAGATAAAAGATAAAAGAAGTGAAGAGTCAACAAATTATGAAGATGTCAATAAGTAAATCTATATCCTTTTACCAAGTGAATCATCACTATAAAACAATAACACAAGACAAGAGGTACACTAAATTTTCGTAACAGGTATACTGGCAAATGTACATATAATTAAATAATCCAATGTACCTGTTATGGTAATTTAATGTATCTACTATTTAATTATAATGTACCTCCTATTGAAATTTACAACTAGCTACACTAACATTTAGAAAAACAAATACTTATTAATTTTTCTTTCAATATTAATTACTTATAATATTTATGATATATAGTTGTAGGAAATATCTATCAAGAAAGTATCTTCTCTCCTTAGAGAAATAACATCAAACATACTCAATCTTGGAGAATTAATTGCACAAATGGGAAGGGAAAAATCAAACAAGATCAAATTGCAAACCACAATGAACTTTATATCTACAATCTTCAATAACATACAAACCTTCCAAGCCTGTGATGAAGAAAATATTGCACATGATTTTGAAGAAAATTAGTTCTTCAACAATGCTACATTTGAAGAAGTTGCAGCAAAGATCTACCTAGCACTGAGCAAACTAGAAAAAAAAAAAAAAAGGCAAGCTCCTGCAAAAGAAACACCTATATTAGTTGTAAATCTTTCTCCTCACCAATAGCAAGAAGGAAAAGAGGAACAACAAAATCAAAAAGAATAAGAGGAAAAAAAATCAAGATACATCTTCAACAACTGTAAATCTTTCACCTCACCAATAACAAGAAGGAAAAAAGGAACGAGAAAATAAAAAAAAAAAGAAGATAAAAAAAAATGAAAATGAAAAACATTAAGAAACATAGAATTAAAGCCAATAAGAAAAAGTAAAGGACATTCAATAAGAAAAAAAATTGATAGCTGAATGAGAAACATAAAGCACTATAGAAAATATTCACATTAGATTTCTTTGATATGTAATATATATAATTTCATACATTTCTTTCCCTATAATAACCTCATTCCATATTTTTTAATGTTGCTAATCATTCTAACTACTAATCACTATATGATTATTATAGAGTGATTGTTAAATATGAATCAGAACCAAATGATGTCGAGACTAGACAACGTCCAACAAGAAAATACAAAAAGATTCCAATGTGTCTCAAGTCTTCCTTCTGGAATGAATATCAAGGCAAATTGAATAATGTAACAATAAAAGAGAGAATTGTGTCAAACTTTGCCTTTATGGACTCTGATGAAGAACATAGCAAAGAGTAAGACTAACTGTATTATACTCTACCATTTGTTAA
Organism: Omphalea diandra; assembly: GCA_949677035.1. Taxonomy (NCBI): domain Eukaryota; kingdom Viridiplantae; phylum Streptophyta; class Magnoliopsida; order Malpighiales; family Euphorbiaceae; genus Omphalea; species Omphalea diandra. The sequence continues at coordinate 22,570 of CATIWR010082838.1, forward strand.
CCACAAACAAATATACATCATTAATCATTAAGACTAACTGTATTATACTCTACTATCTGTTAACCACAAACAAATATACATCCTTAATCATTATAATCTTAACTCCTCCAAAGAAATCCTATTCAAATACAAGAATCTTTGTGCTACACGTGATGAATTCTCTACTCTCAATAGTGGTCAATATATTGTGAGCACAATAATTGACATTTCGTGTCTGAGAATGAATTTTCTTTACCTCAGTTGATGAACCAAAAAGAATTTTCTTTTCCACCAAAGCATATGTAAGCACCTCTTTAACAAAAACTACAATTCAAATTTTCTAAAATATCATTAAATAATAATAACATTAATCTTACCATTCCAGATACACATTGCCAGTGACATTGAATTCATGATGAAAGTGCCTCCCAAAAAGAAAAAAAAAGATTTCAATGATACTTTGGATACAGAGTTACAATATCCCTTCAATCTTGATGTCTCTAATGTTTCCCTTGTAAGTATTATTAATTTCAATTCACAATAAAAATATATAATTTTTCTTATATTTCCCAACAAAAGTACACTAACCACTAATTTCATAAAAAAAAATCCAACAAAATGAACGTCTTAGTTATAGTGATTCGTCAACATCACTTTTTCTTGGTTTGTATAAATTTTGAAAGTTAAAGCATTCAAGTGATAAATAATAGACCTTTACCAAAAAAAGTGACTTACAAATCAAATATCAAAAAAGCCCAAGAAACATTGTAAGTCCTTCTCTTCCATAAACAGTATTTTCATGTAATTATTTAAGGCAAATGCATTCACATAAATATCCATAAACAAAAAATCTTTTAAGACACAAAGATATCAAAAATTCCAAGAAAGAATGCTAAAAATGCATTGGCAAATAGAAGAAAATTATATCAATTGTGGCATTTTTACGATAAGACACATGGAGACATACAAAGGACAAGACCGCACTTGGAACACAAACTTAGAAAAAGATGATTTAAAAATATCATTACTAATTACAATTTTCTAATATACCTGAATTTCTAACATTTATTACTTGTTATTTTCATTTCATTTTATCCTTTTCTTTTTTGCAGACCCTCTTCCTAAATCTTCTATGAGAAAAATAATATTAAGTCATTTTATGTTCAACATCAATGAGAAGAAAGATGAAGTTTTCGAAGCAACAACTGAAGAAACAAAAATGATAACTTGAAGAACTTTTAGAACTATTTTTAGATAACAATGAACAATTTTTATATTGAGGATTCTCATTTTACTTATATACTATGTAAACTAATCTTTAACAATAGTGCAAACATGTTTTCAATTTTACCTATATGAATGCTACATTCTCAATTTCATACTCATATTTTACTTTCTCACTTCAATCTTATACACATTATTCATACACTTCTTCTAACATCTTTTTTATTTTTTTTAAATGTACATCAATATTAAGTGTATCAACATCTTAATTTTAATGAACCTACTACTTGTAAATATTAATACAATATAATCATATTACAAATACCTTTTCATTAAACTAATATTCACTACAATAAAACCAAAGTAAAAACAACATCACTTAAAGAAAATGTGTTTGTGCTATAATAACAATGTACCTCACATAAGCACATAATTTACTTGACTATAAAATATAAAAATGTGTTGAATAGTAATAACAATGTACCTCACATTATAAGATAATGTACCTAGAGTGCAAAACCAATTTAACACAATTCTCAATGTATGATATACACACACACACACACACACACACACACTTTTTTATTAAATAAAAAATCAGTTACAACATCAATTCTAAAAACAAATAATAAATAAAAAAACTCATCACACCAAAATAATATAAATTAGTTATTAAAAAATTAATCAGATCCAATCTTCATTCCATTCAACTATTCAATTATTCAACTAAATTTACAATTGCAGGATTATTTAATTCTCTAACAGCTACCAACTACGCACTACCAGAATTAAGATGTGCAAGATAACCAATTTCAACAACTTCTAAAATAATACCCTGAAAACATAATTAAAAATATATTATTTAATCATCCATATCCACCTAAATTAAAAAAAAATACAAACCTAATTCAATTAATAACAATAAAAAAATACCTCGACTTAACTTTGCACTGTTGTTTTTGTTTTAAATGAAATCCTTTCAACATACTTCCTTCGTCCTTTTGCTTGATTGCACCTCTTTTCTATAATATTATTATTCCTTTTATTGCTCTCCCTTTTGGTCAACAACCAAGTGGATTCTATATTTTTTCCATTTAAAGTACTTCGAGCTACATCAGATTCCTAAAAAAAAAAAAAAAACCAATCTCATTTATAACATTGTTCCTTGCATTTTCAAAAGCTTCCTCTCAAATTTGACTAGCTTTCATATTATGTTCACTTGACAAAATCAACTAATTAACCTTCATAACCATTGCAATCCTCTAAATAGAAGCAACAATACCAACTTCATTTGGTGAAGTTAACAATGGACTATCAAAATTTCTACTACTAATTACATCTTTCATCCTTCTCTTCATTATATATATATATATATATATATATATA